>JAUZSU010033613.1:0-10332 GCA_034780255.1 Parotocinclus maculicauda | reverse complement strand
TAAAGGTTTAATAAACATTTAATATGTTACATAGCACGTCCCGTCTTGTAACATAGGGCATGTTCGTTTAATAGGAACAGCCGGTTATTAGGACTAAAACCATCGCACCTCGATGTGGTCCGATTAACCGGAATCTACTGTATTTAATCGACTGGCCTTGACTATTGTCTATGATTTGCATCCATTAGAAAGTCCATATTAAAATGCTGGAGACTCCCTGCAGAGGAGACTGGGTGACTGAGTGACTTCTCTCTTACAGAACCCTAAATGCGGAGTGCCATCGGTTTCCACACTTGTTAGCCTGGTCAACCAGTTTGCCAACCCTTTCTGTATATATCCTCCCCCACAGTCTCTGCAGTGCAGAAGCTGCTCTGTGACTTCAAACTTATCATTAGTTCTGCGATTGAAAATCAAAAGTTGTACCATGTAGCACACATCTATGCTTTTGTCAATCGCCAGTGTAAAGCAGCAAAGTCTTTTCATCTTAGCTAAACTGCCTCCCATTTCGTCTACTCTTCATGTAATTGTTGGTGCGGACAGACTCACAGCACTGAACAAGTCTGTCTTCTCTGGGCACATCTCCTTGACAACAGCAGTCATGCACACAAACTCTCCTCATGTGAATGCCTTTCCACTGTTTGCTATTAACTTGTCCACTTGAAAGGTAGCTCGAAACTGGCAACATGTTTAGGTGTTTATTTATTTTTTTATTATACTGAATTGTCAGTACAGTTTCAATTTTGATATTTAATTTGACCTCACCCGCCCCATCAGACATTCAGTTAATGATGGTGGCACTGGTTGTATTCTTTAAACACAGCCACTGACTCCTGATGTATGAGACACAGCAATTTTCATGCACTGAACAAAAAATGTAATCAGATGTCCGTTGTTCATTAAATATCCTGTACTTACTCATTTGATCCTTTCTATGACATTATGTGAGATATTCGTGTTATTCGAGATATAAGTGTACACGAAGAGCACGAAGAGAACTATATGAAGAGAGTATATGATTACAGACAGATGTTTTTTTAATGCATTCCCCGGTGTATGACACATCAGATTTCAAGGAGTCTGATAAACACAACTGGGTTTTAACTTATTTAATCAGTTCACGTATTAAAATAAACTAGACACGGACAGTGCTTAATTTGTAAAACTGTGACGTGACAATGCATGGAGTTATCCAGCAAGGGGGAAGTGAGTGACGACTTGGAACCCTAAAAGGTCATGTCTCGATACAGCAACATTTTTTGTTGGGAATTTCTATTTAGTTTAAACCTGTTAAAACCTTTTTTTATAAACAACCTCAAACTCACTTATATGTTGTAGCAGCAGCAGTGGCTAAACAACATGGGGCAATGTAACATTGAACAAATTTATTACTAGGCCAATTTAGAGCAACCACTTAATCTAATGCATGTATTTTGAATGTGGGAGGAAACCGAAGTACCTGGAGTATACTAGATCACACAGGGAGAACATGCATACTCCACACAGGTGAAATTCAAGATCGGGTTCGAACCAGAGATCTCTGGAGCTGTGAGGCGATATTGTGCCACCTTGCAGTGCTTATCAATAAAGGCAAGGTTTTTAGTTGTTCAGATTACTAAAAATAACATGAACTTATTAATTATCAACCTTGACAAACATTGGAGGTTTAGCACTGCAGAATAGCACTTAAGCATTAGACTGTGAAGCAAGGACACAAACTCATTTATAAGTGCATCAATGAGCTTAAACTCTCTCTCTCTCTCTCTCTTTCTGTCTCTCTTTCTCTCTCTCTCTCACTCTCTCTCTTTTTCTCTCTCTCAGAGCCCTCTATGATTTCTACCACTACTTCTACATGGTCACCAATGTGCTGTTTTATGTGAGCTCGGCAATCAACCCTGTCTTGTACAACCTGGTCTCCTCCAACTATCGGCAGATATTCTTCTCCACACTGAGCTATTTCTGCCTACCATGCCGACGTAAGAAACAAACTCGTATGCTTACCAGACACTCCATCAGCATCTGCAGCAACCACACCTTATCCACTAATGTCATTAAGGAAACTGTCTACTGACCAGTGACAACAACTGGATTCAATTCAATAACTAATGCCCTGTTATCTTGGTGCCAAAAGTAATTGAATAGAAATGTGAGAACACACATACGACTCTTTATCATTGTTAAAGTGTCATGAGCAGCCCCTCACAAAGAAAAACAGTATTGTTGTTTACTGTTGTTTAATTACACCACGATGTTTAAAAGTCTTTGTGCAAAATCTGTATATATAAAACTTAAAATGTGCATCCAGGTTTTTATGAATATTTATGAAACATCCAAAGAATATTGTACAGATACAATATTAAGAAAACAGGAAAATCAGAATGGCATTAAGTGCCATTTTTAATGTTTATATTGTTGCAGGAGATTTGTGAGGTGGTATTGGTGATTGCATGCTGCATTTATACATAACTGTGTGTAAGCTTTGGAATGGGTTTTGATGTGAATTGTACATTATGGGATAAAAGGCATGCAGAATAAGGGGTGTATATGATTATTATATGTTCTGTAAAATTCCCAGAACATTTATGGTATTTTGTATAGTAGTTGGTGAAGTAATATGTTTGTGTTAATATGTGAATGTCAGTTGTGTACCTCTGTAGAGCTGAATTTAAAATGTTTTTTTTTTATAAGAGAGGATTTTGGCATGCAGTAACACAATGTTGGCTTATAAAATACCAATTCAGTATACTTTTTATGCCACCTGTTCTATAACTCAACCCATTAGTGTAGGATTATTCATCTCAGATTACAAAAAGCAGGATACAAGATAATAAACTAAAAATACAAGATATTAAAATATTATTTCATTAGAAGGCAAAGCCAGTTTATAGGAGGTCCCAAAAAGGAAGGAACTTCCTTAAATATTTATATTAATATATAATAGCAAATTATTCTGTGTTTATTGTTCTTCATATATAAATGAATGAATTAGTGTACAATTACTGTACAATAATTTTACTAAGTGGGTTGATAAGGCATCTGCTTTCTTAAGGTACCACAGAGCAGCTGCAGCAACAACCAAAGCAAGCAAGCCTGTCAGATGCAGGACAAGAAACAGTAGGCTCCAAAATTGCACTTGCCAACAATAAACAACTTAGTTTGGTGCCTAGTAACATTAGGATGACTAAAACATGAAAAACTTAATTATTTTCCTTTCTTTTTACAGATTCAACTAAATGTTAAATTCCTGCCTTTCAGAAAATATTATACATAAACAAAGTACATCTTGACTTCAGTTATCAATTTACATATTTATTTCTCACAATTTAACTAATGATTTAACTTTCTTCAGTTAAATGCTTCTTATTTTGTCTGACTTTATGCACCATTCTCTCTCTTTCTTGCTCTAATTTTCTCTTCTTATACACTGTCAAATTAAATTCTCTGTTTTCTCCTAAAATTTTGTTATAAGTCGTCTACTCTTTTATAAACTGCTCCACATATATAAGAAGTTGGGGAGTTTAACCCACAAACCATTATTGGAAATGTAGTTTCCATTAGCATGGTGAGTCAGCTTTCTTTAGCCCTGTGTCGCCCTCATTAGTCAAAGGAGTCAGTGCAGAGCTGGTTTGAAAAGTGTGATTAGGTGTCTTCAAAAAAAGAAAAGATCACGGATTAGATCATGGATGAACTTCTTGGCCATACATTTGTAGCCCAATTAAATTTGGGAAAAGACTAGAATAAACAGAGTCAGCATTTTAAACTTTCACTTCCTTACTCCCTTTTGACAAGCACAACTATATTCAGGACAGACTCAATAATGTTATTTTTGCTTGTACACTGTAATATCTATATTCCTTGGAAATAATATTATAAGTTATAAATAAATGTTCCATATTTTAGTCATACTGTGCTTTATGCTTTGGGAGTAAACCGTAAGTTTAAGCACTGAAAACTGAGTCTCTTAAGATTTTTCAACAGCAGTCCCATTGGAGTAAAGTCAAATTTCCTTGAGCAGTCTTCCGAGGGTTGGAACACTGATGATCTTGGGGCAGTCATTGCATTATTTTAGGCAGTGAATTTAGTGATTGCATTTCTGTTCTCTTTTTGCGTACATCTCTGAGAAGTGAAGATTTGAGTTAAAGAATAACACATTTAATCAGCGACAAATTCTTCTTATCACCACAAATCCTTGGTGCGAATAAAAGGCAGTTTGTTGTTGACTTTTTTGAGAAATGTTTCTCATATTCAAAGAGCACTGCAAGCAGTGTGCTGTGGTCCATGCTGTGTGAAACACAACATTACATCTCTCAGACTGCCTGTAGCATTATCCATACACCTATTAATCAAACACAGTATGACATTATGGGAAGAGTGGATATAAGGAGTCGTGTGCAGCAGGGAGTTCTGTTCATATTAAAGTGGACATGTCTAGGGAGAGTTTTTACATCAGAGAAACAGAGTGTGCAGTGAATTAGATGACCTGATGGGTGTAATATGGACATCATAATTTGCTGGCTGTTTTTGGTCTCTCAGATGGGGTAGACTGATAGATTTAAGGATAATTTTAAGAGGATGCAACAGGATACAAGGGAAATGTGCATTAAGATATGTGTGCATGGGGGAATGTACTTAAGTTATTATGGGACACCGAATGTTGTGTAATGGTAGAAATACTGAATTTTATTTATTTTATTTTATTTTGCATTCTGATTAAGGTTACAGTTTGATGTAGATTAATACATAAGTAATAATGCATAATATTTAAGTAATGCAATGCATGGGATGTGTCAAGTCATATGGACTATTTCACTGGGCACATGTGCATGTGCATCCTCAATGTCGGCAGAAGTTGCCTAGCAGGGCCTGTTGATAATCTACACCTCCAAACTAAAAACCCATTCCAATTATGCCTGAGGGTGGTCTAAATTAATTCTTGCCGTCCCACATGAGCATCATTGTTGGAATTTTATAACCTAAAAATGAAAAATAGAACTTGATTAAGTCCAGCAAAATATTATTCTTAAATTCTAATCTTGACTTTCTCAATATTTTGCCTTTTGACTATCATGTAAACAACCTATTTCTGACTAACAGTCTGTATACAATATGTTTAATTCAGTTTTTGTATAACCAGAATAATTCAGTCTTGCATGCTCTAATACGTAAATGTATGATAATAACATGGGTGGTTTGGTGGGTAGCCACTGTTGCTTCACAGAAAGAAAGTCTTGGGTTCAGTCTCAGGTGGAGTGGCCTGGGTCCTCCCTGTGTCTGTGTAGGTTTACTCCGTGTACTCTGGTTTCCTCCCCCAGTAAAAAGACATGCATTGTGCCTGATATTTAATAGATTTTGTTAATTTATAATGGAACCCTAAATCATATTTAATCTTGTATGCAGTTCATACTACAGAGTACAGCTAAACAAAATGGTTCAATAGTATTGAACCATAGTTCTTAGTCTTAATGTTTAATGCAAAGGTCATGCAGTGTTGACCTGCAATGGTTGCAATTTCTAACCAATTTACTAACCAAACTCAAACACTGTATGTATAAAAACTGTGGCTAAGAACTTTGAGCTATCTTTGAACAATATGATCACCATGCACATTGAAACACAAAAAACCAATAAACTGGGTCATATAGTAATGACATATTACATGGCATACTAAACTGCCAAGAGGAAATAAATCAGGGCAAGGTTGCATGTATATGAACATGCAAAACTTAACGCAAGAGTAAGCCTTGGTAGAACTGCTCACTGGGTAAGTTAAGTGGACAGAACACCTGAACCTCCAATCCACGTTGTTAGTACAAGCTCCAGCACTTCATAATTTACAAATAAAGAATACCACATGATGGCATTATGTTCATATATGTTCTTAAAGTACTCTTAAGTACTCTAAAATCACAGGCTTGTTATTTTTTCCACTGTGTACATATGCTGCATATGCTTGTGTGATATTTGGATGCGCCACTCTTTATTTAATTTTGAAAATGAATGTGTGAGAAGATATGTTAATGTTCTTTAAGTTTAAGTGTGTAATTTAATATGATTTAAATTGTTTTCTATGTTTACAGTTTGCGGCTTCTTTAAGGTGTTGTATTTTTATTGTACTTTGATTTGTGATTACAGATAGAAAAGTGTTTTGAATAAATAAATAAAGGCTTAACAATTTTTCCTCGTGAAAAATATTTGCTCTGTATTTGACTCTACAAGCCTTCTGGACTGAATTAATGATGACAGGTAACACTGTATATAAAAAATAAGCACAAAGGTGGGTATGATGAACATTTGGGCTAATATGGAATTTTGGCTTGAGTTAGAATTTTTTAAATCTAAATCTTGCCATCCAATATGCAAAATTCACCAATGAGCCATGTGAATTTTTTTTTATTAGATTTATGTATTAATTGCTTGTCTTATCATCCTAATCACTGAGCTTGAAGCAAAATGAACTTCTCCTCCAGGCAAGTTTGTCACAGTTCCAGGTGGAAAATTGTAATTATTGCCATGACAATACATACGGGCATTTTCGACTTTTCATCCATAATTCACCAGAACTGAAATTTTGTCTTGTGTGTGTGTAATGTGTGAAAGAGAAATCTCTTTCCAAATGTCAAAACTGCATTCAGTTGTGAACCTGTGTACATGTGTTGACTTAGCAATCATGCATGTCTACAACAAAACAAAGCCTGGACATCTGACCTTTTCACAGCATTCTCTGGAGAGCTGGACTTTCCATGAACCGTGCAGCATGATTGATGTGGCTACTTCGTGATGAACGAATTGATCTCCACCTCGACATGCATTACCCAGTTGTCAGATGCAACAGGGCAGCCTTTCGCTCTTTAGGTGTGTCGAAATGCAACAAGGGTTTCTGTAATTCAGCAAAACCCAAAGCTATTTATCTATAAAAGATGCAGTGTACAAGCTGATATTAAGAGTACTTGGCATCTCTGTTAATAACAATTTACCACATAATCACGGAGATATTATCAAGGAGATGCCGCAGACTCCCCCCAATGTGAAAATGCTAGCGGTTGGACTTATAACAAACAAATCAACCACAGTGTAATTTAAAATCTACCAATTAAAACAGAAGGTTTTGAACTCGTGATGTGACGTCTGAGCTACTGTATTAACGTCTGAACACACATGCCATGCACGCTAGTTCTCCATATTCACGCTCTATTAACTCTCGCCAAAACCGATTCTTGCCCCATCCTTCCTAGTACCATGTGTAGTGTTATTCTATTGCTGACCTTTGGACAGTTTTACTCTGACTTTTATCTGTAATTTTCAGTAAAACCATGTTCTGACTGATGCTTGTGTGTGTCTCTGCTGAGTTTTTGGGGGAAATTTGTGACACTCACATGTGCGCACACATACACACACAAATTGTTAAATAATGCCTCCAAGCATCCACATCAATAGTTTAGTAATGACAATAGGCCTACCTAACACTACTGTTGACGATAATGATAGTAATAATAATAATAATAATAATAATAATAATAATAATAATAGCCTATCATAAAGCTATCTATCTATTTTTGGTGAGCCTGTGCCATCTGCAGCCTCAGCATTCCATTCTCATTTGACCAAAAGGGAACCCAATATGATCTCTTGAGCCCATCCACCTCAAGATATGTTATGTTGTGCATTCTGAGATGATTTTCTATTCATCACAATTGTACAGAGTGGTTATCTGAATGACTGTAGTCATTTCTATCAGCGCGAACCAGTCTGAAGCTGCTGGGTTGTAACTGCATGAATGGAAGCACTGCAGTGCTGCAACAACACTGGCTAGCAATTGCCTGAAAGAGAATGTGTACAGGTGTTAATAAAATGTGCAGTAAATATGGGTGCAGACCTCGCCAGGCACCCATGTGGTGGAGTGGAAACTACCTTGGCACCACCACCGCATTTGAATCCCAGTGCTGTCTTCCAGGTTTACAGGTATTATAGCATGTGTGTATAGTAGGAATGTGTGTTTTTATACTATTGTCAAATACTTTAAGGTACTGTACTGTACTGTACTCTATGAGCTACTATAACCAACAACTAATTCTTTGTATGTATGTGCATTCTTGGCCAATAAATCCTGATTTTGATTATTGCCTTAATTCGCTGGTATTTACATAATAAACTGTCTTATAATATTCCATTATGCAGATGTGTATGCTGGCATGTACTGAACTGAATAGTGTGAGTTTAGGTAATCTGCTTCATGTCAGCTGCATCCACCTATCAGAAATGATCATGTCCATCATTTGTAACACCAGACAACATTTTTTCCCCAAAAATCTTTGCGTCCTGAATAAATGTGATATTTTCATAGACAATGTCAATGTCCAGACTAATCTGCTTGTTGCATTTAATTAATTTGAATAGCATTATATTTAATTGCATAAACCTATTTACCACATAGTGTTGGTTTAGCTAAGGTTAAAGTGTTTGCAGCTTATCAGAAAATGTGGTCAGGGAGTGGAAAATGGTGTTATCATGTTCAATATGTCTAAAGGGCAATCTACGAAGGAAAACACTGACAGCATGACAATCATCAAACCTCAACCAAAGTGAACCAACAAAATAAGCACCCTCAAACTAAATTGCAAATACCTATTTAGTTGACCAGTGAACTAAGACTGACATTAACTTTAGCTATGTGCATTTCTGTCCTTTAAGTAATAAGGTTACAATTCTGTGTGTATGAATACTGCAAATATATTGCTCACAAACATTAGGAGATACTTCAAAATTAAATATCTCATAATGAAATATCCTCAAATATGTTATTATGTTATATCAGTGTATAAATAGCAGTGCAAATTGCTCATGAAATTAAAATGATGAGTGCATAACCAGCTCTTAATGATGTAGAGTTAAGTATTAAATGTGTATGTTGTGTAAAATTCTAGATCCAAAGGTTGCAAGGGGATCAAAGAGAAAGGGGAGGCAGAGCAGGGAGAGAATTGAGCATTGTGACTGCCTGATGAACGGAGCTGCACCTCAGTCTGCTGGTCCTAGCAAATACCAATGCTGTGGAAATCCTATCCAATCTCAGTTTTTGGACCAAGATTGTTAGATATAAAATTCATAATTTATAACTGGGATCAAATATGACTTATGAAAATTTGGACGGTCTAAAAAACGTCTAAAAAACATGGTCTAAAATGATCTAAAAATTGCATTTATTCTAAATCAAAATGAGTCAGCTGTATTTTTGTTAATAACCATATCCAAATTTGTATTGGCTGGTGATGGTGTTGAAAGGTTTGTGACAGCAAGATTTGGAACCATTAAATAAATTAGCAAAGGTGCCAGTTAAATGTCAAATGCTTTCCTTTTTCTAGCTAGTAATTGTGGCATTGATTAAACACGCTTGCAATAATATTGATGTGATATCGCTGGTATAACAGTAACTTACTCATATTGCAAGTCTGTGTTGTTACATTATAATAACTTATATGTAGTGTTAAAATGATTGGGTTAATTGTTCTTCAGTCACATTCATATATAAGGGAGTGTGCTTGTGCATTTAATTCACTGTGCACTGTGAGTGGGGCTGTGATGAGAGGGCCTTGGGTTGCTGACAACCCAATAAAAGAAACAATAATGTGAGCTCCAAAATGGTGTCTGCCAACAATGAGGTGATTAAAATTGCATCTGCAAACTCAAGCTGAGATTTCCTCCGAACTTACATTTTTATTTCAATCTCTCCATTTAAAAACTTTTGTATTTTCTCTAAATTTTTTAGACTCTTATCATTTCTGCTTTCTTTCTAAGTAATCTTTTTAGAAGTCAGTTGCATTCACTGCTTTCTTTCTTTAATTCGTTTCTCTTTAGAATGGATTGCATTTTTTCTTTTGCAACTTTATCTCTCACACACAGCCATATGGCTACCTTTCTTTTATACACTGCCCACTACGTGTAAGTGTAAGGGGTTAATTTGTCCATGTAGCATTGTGAGAAATATAGTTTCCTCAAGCATGACAAGCCAACTTGCATTATAGACATGGTGTTTCAGTGGGTGGATTATTGAAAGTATTTAAATTAGTATTTGGAGGTCATTTATCACTTGCAAAAGGCAAATGTTCCCATTTACAATACATTACTTCTCAACAGGGCCGGAGTGGGCCCCTTTTTCAGCCCGGGAGTTTCATACCTAAATCCAACCCACTTTTTCCATGGAGAATTAATTTGAATAAATGAAACAGCAGCTAGCTCTTACAATGGCTTTTTATTGCGTATAAGCTCAAGTATATGTTGGTAAGTTAACAGAACACCCTTCACTTAAACATGTTTAATTCAAATTTAAATGAGCTTAAGATT
>JAUZSU010033602.1:0-10332 GCA_034780255.1 Parotocinclus maculicauda | reverse complement strand
AAAATATTAGATGTTGGCACCTCCACATCATTGCATTCAGTTTTTATTCACAATTTGTTTAGTGTCCCAACTTTTTTAGAATCCGGTTTGTACATTTATAGTGTTTACAATAAGTTTTTGAGTAATTAGACTTTATTTAAACCTGTAGCATTCAGCGCATGTTCCTTTTCAGATCATATTACAATTAAAGCTATTTATGATTATGAGTTATGATTTATGACCTTCCCTAAAGAGTTACAAAACAAAGTAGCAGCTTAATGAAGCCGGGAATTAAATTTGCCATTAACCGTTGACCAACCTTATTTTCTCACATATAAGTTCAAGGCAAATTTTAAGAACAGATTATCTGTCTATACTTTGTAAAAAGTCATAGGTGACCCCTATTTAAAATGTTTTTGCATTTTACTCAAATGTAATAGTGTTTTTTGAACCCAAGAGACTTGTCTTTATTTAATTTATTTTAATTTAATTTAATTTCCTTTGTTAATAAACATCCATTTCAGGCCTACAACACTGAAAATTTTGGATAATCATGATTTGGTACAAAAGCAGTATCCACAAAAGGCTAACACTTTGAGAAGAAGAGGAGGATCTCCAGTTTATAAACAAATGCATTATAAAAGTATTGAGATGTCTAAAAATTCCTCCAAAAGACAGAAATCTGGAAGAATTTCAGCGCATGAAGGGCAATGGCATGGTATGGGGCTGTGTCAATTAACATCATTATTGCAGAAATGTAGACTCATATTTTAAAGCAAAACATAATGCATTCAAGATGAATACTTTCTAACTGCAGTCGTGCATTTTGTAATAAAAGGCAAACCTTTATGCTGCACACATTAAAAAGGCATGGCTGTGAAAGAAGAGGATACTGGTACTGAGCTGCCCTGCCTGTAGTCCTGTCCTGTCCCCAATGGAGAATGTGTTGAAAATTTTGAAACGTATAAAAAAATGACAACCACAAACCCATACTGTTTCACATCTTAAGATGTGTTTGCATGAAGAATGGGACAAAATGACAAATGAAACACCAAAATCACTTATTTAACCTTGGTGCCAAAACATCTTTTTACATGTTGTAAAAAGGAATGACAATATTACAGGGCTCTTAATGCTTTGCTGTTCAAATTTTCTTGGAACATGTCTGAAATGAAGGCAATAAATGGAATTAAGTTACCCAGACAAAACATTAAATATCTGTAGTTCATACTGTCTAAGATTAAATAAAAGTCAATGCAGGAAAAACATTATTATTCTTATACATTGTACCTGATTATTATTTTTATTTAGATGATTATGATGATGATGATGATGACGATGACAATGAGTATTATTATTATTATTTTTATTATAATTATTATCATCATGATTTTCCATATTATCTAAAATGTTTGGATTTTGGATGTTATTATAGCTTTTAGTGATCAAAAATGATACCTACCTAAACAGTTTTAGGAGAGAACAAAAAGAAAAGCTTTAGTGGGTTTGAAATAGCACAGCATTTAAAGACTCCCACAATCAATATGGCTCAGGGGCAGCTGAGTTCTTATGGTTCTGGCTTAGTGACCAATATTTTGAATTCAAATTCAAGGCTGCGAGAGAACCACTACCGAGCCCTTGAGCAAAACACTTACTAAAGCTTATATATTTCGATTGTATTCTACCACATTTAATGCTGCCCTTGGATAAAAGCATAAACACATTTTTATTAATGTCTCAATGACACATTTTGCATTATACATATTGTAACATCGGAGTTGGAGAATCAGGCACAGAACAAACAGGTTTTAGTGCTCTTTATTGAACTACAACCCCTGGCAAAAATCATGGAATCTCCACTCTTTGTTAGGGGTCCTACCGTGCGCCGCCGAGCAGCTCCCCGCTTCCACCGCCGTCCGCCATTACAGAGCGATCTGTAGGGCGTTTCTTATATTCCAACCAGCTAACGACGTGACAACCTACACCTGGAACGTTTTTGACTTGTGCATCAGATCGCTCGTGCTTCACGCGCTTCCGTAACACGCATTCAGCGCACTCGCTTTGTTCGCCTCGCTCGCCCCGCTCGACCTCGTCATCATATCGGTAGAAAGGTTACGTCCTGGGGCGTCTATAGCCGACGGACGGGTAGAAGGGAAACCTTCGAGGTATTTGTTACTGTTTAGGGACAGACTCAGGGTTTTCCCCGCTCCGCGGTTCTGCTCGACGCGCCATCGAGCTTCCCTACAGTCAGCTGCGCGTCTCCGTTTGGGACACGCCCTGACTCCTCTCCTTTGCGCTCAGCACGCTTGAGCGCACGCTCGCCCCCTGGCGGATCGGATCGCTCCTCGGCTGATTCGCTCCCTAGCCAGCTGGTGGTTTCACCTCGGTTTGGGAAACGACCCAGCTGCGCTATTCCTCTTTATTTTCTGTACCTTGGGGAGTCCTTTTGCTCCGCCTTTTGCATTCTCCCGCCTTATTGGATATTGTTCCTTTCCTTTGCCCTGCATCTTTGGGTCCTACCCCCCATATCATAACATTAAGTTTAATATTGTTATTTCCACAGGAGCTATCTGTGTTAATCCTAATGAGATTATTAAACCAGACTTTTTGGGTGCATTTAGGTTCCAGACAGATGCAGGTAACAGACACAGTTTTAAAAACGTTATATGTTTTTGAGTGTTATTTGCTTTTTGTATTGGATTCATAAATGAAAAAGAAATGTTTTCTCATTTTCTAGTTTTGGGTTCTCAATTTAATATGAAAAAACAAATGATCGGATTTGAAACCCTCGATTCCTTAACATTTATGTGATTGTTGCTCCTTTTAAAATAATAAAATATCAACACAAGTATCGAGCAAGTGTAAATAAACATGTAAGTGAATGAATGAATATACAAGCATAATACCCTACCCTGAGGATTTCTCTAGAGATGTATGCAATCCAGTCTTCTTTTAACCAGTTTCCTTTAGTGTTCTTTACCAGGTCTGTGATAGACCCAGCTCCACAGAACTCCATGACCAACTACACAGAGCAAAAAGCAAATATCTTAAATTCACCCAAAAGTAGATGCAGACCACAATTTAGTAGTAAAATTCAGTTTAGACACCTTCAATCATTTTTTCTCCACTTTTTGTTAAAAAAAGTGAACAAGCAGTATTAGAACACTACAACAGAACAACCGCAAAACAGTCTTGTAAAATTACTGTACCACTGCACTTAAAAAAAAAAACTAATTTATACAATTAATACACTTGTATCCTTAACATGGATATTAAATACATTGCACATATTAACATAAGCACTGCTTCTGATCATGCATACGAACAAGATTACAGATAGTAGCTACAGTGATAAATAATTACCCATACCTGATCAAGTTTGTTTTTGCAAAACATTCATAATTCCTTTAATTTGTCACGAAAACTACCTAACTCAATCTGTGGATAAGCTGACATTGTTTTCAATTCCCTTTTCCTTGATTCAGCCTAAAAGCCTAATTATTTAGTCTGAGATGTGGTGAAAGTGGTAGCCCTCGCCCTAAGCAACATATATTTCTCATTTAAGAAGCAGTCCTTTAGCAGGTTAGTGTATAATCATTTTGGCACGGTTAACCCAAACTGTAGGGGACAAGATTAACTGGAAACCTTGATTCCAATATTATTGTAAAATTTATATCCAGAATGTTATGTGTAGGATTCTGTAAATATTCTGACTTAAATGCACCCCAACCAGGCACTCAAAAACCATAGTTACCAGCAGCTGATTTTAACACTTCAAGGTGTAATAAAACAGTCTTTAATCAAACATCAGCTGAAAAATGTCAGCTGCTTGTAAAGTTGCCTGAAAATGTTGCTAGCATAACATCAATGCTCTCTTTATTATAGAAACATGTCTATGCTTTGATGGAAGAGATATGGCTGACCCAGAGTTGGTCATCATGTCCTGGTGGGCTCTTTTTTATAAAAGCTCCATAGTAGGTGGCAATGTTACGATGGTGAGAATATTTCTTTAGCATGTTAATCTCCAACTTGATCTCTTCCTCTTCATCCTACACAGATAACACAAAAAAGAGAAGAAAAAAGAAAAAGAAGAACATAGGATAACATGATTAATGGGAACAATATTATAACAGCTTTAAACAATTAGTAAATAATTTCTTTAGGCAAATAGCAGATGCTAAATGACAACGATAAACATTACTCAGCATATTGATACGCATTAGTGGCTATTTTATTATGATTGTGGAGAGAATGCATTAACACAAATTAGCCAGGGTCAAAAGAGATGCAGCATTTGTAACAGAACATATGGCAGTGATATAATTCTCCATAATAAAGACAGGAAGAAGAAAAAAACTATTCTGTTGCATTATCCTACTGGATATCTGTTGAACAACTATGTGGAAATTGAAAAGGAACCCAACCCCACCCCAATCATATCTCCTTCTCTGTTGCGCTTGGTAAAGCAAACACTCAACATTCCGTGTTTGCATATGCAATGATTTTGATTGCACTGACTATAAGTTCCCGGTCCTTAATTTGCTACACTTATTGATTTGGACATTTTGAAATCAAAGGAGGACCACAATTGTCACTGGACCGTATCTGGGCTTTCCAGTAAAAAATGCATGGGATTTGTAAACTAGTTAGAGTACTAACTTGGAACTAACTAACTAGAGTTAACTTCGAATGTAGTGTGTGTTTACTGTCTAAACTAGGAATACATGTCTACAGTCTTTTTAGTAACGTAGCTAAATTCACCAAGCAGCCCCAGTCATGTGAGATTTATTTATATAGCGCTTTTCACAATGGAGCATTACACACACACACACACACACACACACACACACACATATATATATATATATATATTAGACAGATATTATTTTAGCTTTTCCACTTTTTCACTTTTGGTAGACCAACAACATAAAGGCAATAAAATAAGATATCTATTCCTTAAAGCAGCACACGGGACCAAACAAGGTTTAGCCTCATCATTCACAAAATCCTTAAACAAAGTGTACAGTGTGGCATGCAATGGAATCCTGCTGAAAGAGGTCTTTGGTTAAAATTAAACCCTAACTGTAAACCAATAAAATTTTTTAAAAAACTGTTCATTACATAGGCAAACTTAATCTTTCACTCAGGTAAACTATGGAGTTTTAGTCCTCCTACCTCTGTAACGTCCATGACCTTGATGGCCGCCAGCTGTCCTGTTTTGACATGCCGACCCTAGACAAAAAAGAAAAAAGGTGACTATTGAATAAACATAATATGGTGAATATATCATAAAATGAGATACTTAACAAAATAGTTTACACTGGTTTCATTCCATCTAAGACACAGAACTCTCAATTAGCAGTGGCTGACGAAGATGTGTGTGTCACTTAATCACTTAGTCACGTAATGTTGTCTGATGACTGCTAGCGTGCCCTGATGGTTTTGCCGGCTTTGAAACATAATTCACAGTAGACAAATCATCTCTAGCACATAGAGCCAAACTGGCAGTAGCAGCAAATGACTCTGTTACGAGTGCTAGCCTAGCGCTTGTACTTTTCATGTGAGAATCCAATGCTTTACAGTGTCCCAAGTTCTCATGTTTTAAGATGATAACAGTTCACATTGCACCTCACATGGATTGCTGGATCATTTCAGTCAGTCACGATACTTGTTGTCCTACCACTCCTAATCTAAATTTAATAATGCCCAAGTCTGCATTTCGTGCTCACCACAACCCTCAAATTGGACAGAGTTGCAAGTTCTTGAAATGTACTGGACATTGCATAATGGAACTTTTTGCAGGATATAAAATTCCAGCTAAATAAACCTGATAAACTGAAGAATAGCATTCACCTGAGCAGAGTACAAATATGCCCTTACTAAACCGAAATTTCTTCATTAACAGTAAAAAACAAAAAGCCCAAACTTATTTTTAATAGTCACAAGCTACAGAAACAGACTCTAATTCTGCCTGATCGCAACAGTAAAGAGGTCATAAACATGATCAGAACATATTCTGTGTATTCAGTGCAGCCAGAGCTCCAGCATCACCAGTTTAATCCCGACCACAGACTCCACCTGTGTGGTGTCTGCAGGTCTTCCCAATGTCCGTGTGGGTTTACTCCAGTACTCTGGTTTCCTTCCACACTCCAAAGACATGCATGTTAGCTTAATTGGTGTACACGTTAGTTTGTGGGTGTGTGGGTGGGTGGGTGTTAGGTACATGTATCTAATGATAGATTGGCTCCCTGACTCCTCTGCAACACTGAGCAAAATTAATTGGATAAGGAAGTGAATGAATCACCACTAGTGATTCATTAATCTGTTTATTGAGCTTTAAATCATGATTACAATATTTTACCCCAAATGCTAATATTTAACTGACTAATATTTTACTGGATTGGTTATAAAATACTAAAAGTAAATAATCTACACTCCAAGCTCAGAGAAGTGTCTTATGCTTCCACTACCCTTAATTATTCATAAACACTGAATTAATTTCCACTACTATTCAGAAGATGGGCAATTGAATAAAGCAGGCAAACCTCATCCCATATGTACATTCAGTAAGACTAAGGACTGTGTGAAGGAAAAATGTAATTTAATTTCTTTACCTAACTCAAATAAAACTGGTCAATTATTAAATTGGATCAGAGGCTGCAAGAGACAGATTGTCTAATCTATACTAAATAGGGTGTAACAATACACTGCGATGCAAAATTAGACAGTTGCAGTCCCACCTGACAATGGACATCATCTGTATAATTGGATTATAAACCCTTGATTTTTTTCATCAAATTTTTGACAGTCACACTAACATACACATACAGTGTTCTCTTGAAAACCCAAAGTTTGAGTTTAAATTATTATATAAAAGTATATTAAATATTTGTACACAAGAAATGTACACATTACTTTGAATTGGTATTCTGCAGAAATTAAAATAATGTTTTCTCCCGGTTATTTAAAATACGGTGACACAACAGTAAGATAAGTTAAGATAATGCCCTTATTGTCATTGTATATAATACAAATGGATTAGGAGTGTGCTCAGTGCAGATCTACACAAAAATAGAATAATCTGCTTGTGTCACTGTCTTAAGTCAGTCAAACACAGTCTTTTGATAAGTACTGCAATTACAGAATAAAAATAATAAATAATACAGAATAATTATTATTAGAAAGACAGAATAAAAATTGTTCACATTGGTACTGCACATTTCGTTTACTGGACATTTCGTTTACAACAACAAACCTAATGTTTCTACTTTAATTGCAAGAACTCTTTTTTTTTTTATTTTTTTTTTTTATGTAAAATCAATAAGGGTCAATCGAAATTGGGAGCAGAGTGAATTGTTACACCCCTACTGCTAAACCTTGACTGCTGTTACGTACTGAAATAAACTTAATTTCCATTCAAGTTTAACCCACTTTATTGACACCCTAAACTTCTTGTAACTGCGGAACTAATACGTGTGGACTAATGTCTTATCCTAACATATACACACACCATTCAGTCATTCTTTCCTTTCTAACCATACTCTGTCTTCTTAAAATCCTTAAATGCATGTTGTTTTCTCTCTATGCTGTTCTAACAGCAGCTGTTCCAGCCCTCCTAACTTCACTCAGGATACAACAAAGGACCCTAACTCCCACCTGCCCTCGTCCTGCCTGACAGGTGGCTATGCTACCAAAACTGTTACCTGCTAGATGACACAAGAACCTACCAAGACACTGTTTACTACACTAACAAGACTATTTGTAACCTCTATTAATTTATATTACTTTGTTTATATTGTCTGTTAATTAGTGTGTTATACCGTATTCTCTCTCTCTGCTTCATTATATGTTCTTTCAGGAGGCAGGTGGTGCAGTGAATCGCTCTGAGATTGAGTGGACCAAAGCTCTGAGATTCCCAAGTTCGATCCCGACCCTGGGCTCTGCCTGTGTGGTGTTTGCATGTTCTCCACATGTCTTCATGGATTTCCTCTGGATAATCAGGTGTCCTCTCACATTCCAAAGGTATGTGTGTTAGGTTACTTATTTTCAAAGTACCCTTACTTTGTGAGTATGAGTGTATATGCCCTGTGACAGATTGGAGCGTCGTTTAGGTTTGTTCTTGCCTTGGCGCCTGTGCCGCTGGCTGGGAACCGGCCCTACCATGACCCTGACTAGAATAAGCGTATAAGACAATGGATAAATGGAGTAATATATAATCTTTTTATTGTAATGTCATTTTCAATCATTATATTTTGCTCATGTATACTTAAACTATTATTATACATTTTCATTAAGGTAATTTTGTTTATTCAGAGCTCAACAATAATAATGGGACTGCAGCCCCTATGGGCCTGATAACGTAATGTGTTAACAATGTAATGTCTGTAATATCTGTTGTCAAACAACGACAAAGCATTATTTTATGTTTTGTTTCTGCACCTTCACTTTCAGCATCACTGGCTATTTACAACAGAGATAACATTAATACACAAGGTCACTCTGAAACTAGTCATGCATACTCGATTTAGCTTCATCAGTTAACCTACTGCATGTCTTTAAAATGTGGGAGGAAACCAGAACAACCAGATTAAACTGAGAATTAAAAAGTACATCCACACGAGTGAAATCCAAGGTCAGGATTGAACCAGGGATGAAATTATAATGGACTGGAGCTTGGTAGCCAGTACTGTACCGTTATAGCTTACAGTAGGTAAGCAAACGTCTGCTAACGTATGCATGTTAAGTATTGTATTGTAAGTATTAAGTATTCAATACTGCACTGATGTACTCATAGAATTACTCTGATACATGGCACTGATTGTAAGAACTGTAATGTTATTATACTTCTACCGGTACTCGGGTACTAGTATCCAATTGCAATTACTTGGTATGACAAAAAGTGATACTGATGCTTCCTTAGTGAAGATACAGTAATTTCTAACTTTAAAGTGAAAGCATTTACAATAAAATAGAAATACAACTTGAGCAGAATTTTGAGCAGAATTTTACAATGTTTGTTCACACTGGTGATCTACGTTTTTTATAACGTTATGAAACCTTTGCTTATTTACCGTACAACAGAAAAAGGAAATTAAGTGTTCTTTGGGAATGTACACTTAATTTAGTGTAAATAGTCTTCACACATGTTTATATGTGAATAACACTTTAAAATACAAAGATTTGTTCAGGATATTTGTTTCCAGTTGCTTGCTTGACTGGGAAAGTTGGGGGTAAAACATTGAACCCTGTTATTTCTTACATCCCGCCAATAAGATTTGGTCCCTTTGAGCCTTGGTCCTCTCAAGTTTCTTCACATTTAGGGAACTTTATTTGCCACTGTCACCACAGGCTTGCTCGGTTCTGGCTGTGGGCCTACATAGTTGTAAAGCTGTTTTAAGACAATGCTACTTTTTAAAATGTGCTAAAGAAATAAACTTGACCATTTTTTTACCAGACTACTCAATATGTCCAAAGCAAAGAAAAAATGAAACCCAACAAATATAGTAATAACAGAATAAAGGTAAACATCTATAACTGCATTAAGACTTAAATTAGTACAGTAATGTATTAGGATGTATAAAGGACAAAGCAATAAAAAGGGATGAAGGTACAGGGCAATCCAAAAGCATGTGTGGTCTTTTTTAGTAAAGTCCTGAAATCTTTTCGGAGGAGCTTCAAATGTGAAAGTCTAAACACTGGGCCTTCACCTGGTCAGTGTCTGCTCCATCTGTTAAAGGAGAGTCTTTGTTCATCTCTAATCACTGTTTAGGGACCAATAACTAGTTAGCTTTTTCTTACATGTTTAGTCAGTTAGTTTCAGATACATTTGATATTTGACATTAAGCTGATCAGCTGGTGTTTATTTGGCCACGTAGAACAGTGCTGGCATATCCTTGCTAGTTTCTGTTGCTGGGCAACAAAAGAACAAGCTGGGCAGGTTGCACTCTTTTTTGGGTATCACTCTTAGGTCTGTATCACTTAGGTCACATTTCTAGCTTGATCAGATGATATTTGACATGCAGTGTGAGAGAGAAAGCAGCGCAGTGTGAGCACTATGTCAGTTGGACTAATTACTTTTACACAGTATGAGTATAGAAATCGGAGGCTTAAAATCCTTTTTAACTGTGAATTACTAGATTTTATGGTGAATAGATAAACAAAGCAGGGAAGCCATTACCACACAACTGATGTACTGTGTTTACATCCCTGTAGTGTATTCCTTTACAGGGATAAGTGTTACAAAGCCATGCCTGGGACATAGCATCTGCCTAGCAACCACCTACAGTGCATCCAGAAAGTATTCACAGCGCTTCACTTTTTCCACATTTTGTTACGTTACAGCCTTATTCCAAA
>JAUZSU010033591.1:0-10333 GCA_034780255.1 Parotocinclus maculicauda | reverse complement strand
TGGCAGAGGTAGGATTTGAACCCTAGACCTTCTGGCCCATAGTCCAGTACCTTAACCACTAGGCTACCACAGTCCCATAGTCAATTAATTAAATGTAATGACAGTCAAAATTGAGTACACCCCTTACACTTTTGTAAATATTTTATAATATTTTTTCATGGAACAACACTGAAGATATTTAACTTTGTTACAATAAAAAGTAGTCCATCTACAGCTTGTATAACAGTGTAAATTTGCTGTGCCCTCAAAATAACATCACACAGCCATTAATGTCTAAACCCCTAGCAACAAAAGTGAGTACATTCCTAAGTGAAAATGGCCATATTGTCCTCGTTTAGCCATTTTCCCTCCCTGGGATCATGTGACTACAAATGTGAATGGGGTTCAATTTGTTGTTATTGCTCTCACACTTACTGGTCACTGGAAGTTCAGCATGGCTTCTCATGGCAATTAACTCTCTGAGGATCTAAAAAAAAGAATTGTTGCTCTACATAATGATGGCCTAGGCTATAAGAAGATTAACAACACCCTGAAAGACGTTAAGTGCACGTGCTAAGCGTCGTATTCAGAGGTTGTTTTTTGAAAATAGATGTACGGTGGTGCTAGCATTGCTGCAGAGGGTAAAGGGGTGGGGGGCCAGCCTGTCAGTGCACACTGTTTCAAACCGGTCTGCATGGCCGGTATCTCAGAAGGAAGCTTCTTCTAAAGATGATACACAAGAAAGATCACAAACAGTTTGCTGAAGACAAGCAGATTAAGAACATGGATTTCTGAACCATGTCAAGATACACAAATTTGGTTCAAATGGTGCCAAGCGTGTGTTGTGAGAAGTGCAAAGACAAGTGTGTCTTGCCTACAGTCAAGCATGGCGGTGGGGATATCATGGTTTGGAGCTGCATGAGAGTTGCTGGCTATGGGGAGCTACAGTTTATTTAGGGAACCGTGAATACCAACATGTACTGTTACTGGCAACGTTCCAACATGATAACAACCCCAAACACAGCTCCAAGGCAACCACTCGATATCTAAAGAAACGGAGGGTAAAAATGCTGGACTTGCCAAGCATGTCTCCAGACCTAAACCCTATTGAACATCTGTGGAGGAGCGCAAGGTCTCTAACATCCACCAGCTCCGTGATGTCATCATGGAGGAGTGGAAGAGGATTGCAGTGGCAACCTGTGAAGCTCTAGTGAGCTCCATGCCCAAAAGAGTTAAAATAATAATAGTGGCCACACAAAATATTGACACATAGGCACAATTTTTCCATTTTCACTTATTGGTGTGCTCACTTTTGTTGCTAGTGGTTAAGACATTAATGACGGTGTGTTAAGTTATTTTAAAGGTACAGAAAATGTACACTGTTGTCCAAACTGTAGACTGACTACTTTACATTGTATCACAGTGTCATATCTTTGGTGTTGTCCCATGAAATATAATAAAATATTCACAAAAATAAATAAGTGTTGTATTCACTTTTATAAGATACTGTATATGCTATAAATGTGAGAAAAGCAATATAAGCAATTTTCCAGAATTCTGGGCAACTATGTGGTTTACCATGTTTGTTGAACAGATGTATTGGACTAAAAAGAACAAGGATCCATGTAATCGTACCCTCCAAACCCTCAAAATAATAAACAATTAGATGCCTTGTGGTGATGGATGTGTCGGGACGTGTCGCCACCGTAAATCAGGGCGCTCCTGTACAATACAAGTCCGTTAATGTATATAATGCCTTACACTGTGCGGATGTTCTGGGGATCTGGAATATATACATTCAATTTACATTATTGCTTATGGAGAAAATCTGTTTGGTACTTGTCATTGTCAGCACCCGACGGGAATGAAGAGTACAGAGTTTCCACCCTGTCAGAAGTTTCAATCCTACCCAAAATGCTACAGAAAGAGGCACAAAGAGGTTTTGTTACATGGGCAACAAAAATGTATCTGTACAGCACCTTGCCTCTAATAATACACTGCCTTCCCTGGTTCCCTAGCTTACTCTCTGTATTGTCTACAGCTGCCCTTTTGATGTCTCAGTGGTTTCCTGTAATACCAACCACTTCTAACATAATCTATCAACTCCACTCCACTCCAATAGCTACATTGTACCCACTGCTCCCTTGTTTGAAATTAATACTAAATTCTATTTAGTCACACACCCAACATTAAACATTACTCACTCAAAAATCCATCACAGATCATTGGATCTTGGCCTATAATCCACAGAAAAACAGCTGAGTAATGGTGTGTGTGTGTGTGTGTGTTTCATAGGGAAATTATTGTTTTGGTTCTTATATGCCACTCTTGCACCTTGTACTAACCAGTTCATGACAGGACATTAATTATGGCTACTACTTGTAATTCACAGACCTTACAACAGTATTCATGATATGTTATGGAAACCTTAGAGAACAGAATCTGGGAAAAGACCAGCTGGTCCACATGGTACGACCTTCTGCTATCTCTCACACATATTTTCACATTTGGGCTTTCCATTCACCTAATAATGTGAATTTTGATGTATCAGAATGTCTCCCCATAAAACCAGGCGTAGTTGACAACAGTGAGAAGTCAATGAACTACAAAATAATAGTGACAGCTTCAAATAAATGTGACATGATCTGTTAGTCTTTATATACAAATTTCAACCATGCATTCTCGGTGATATCGTTGTTTTCTCTCTAATCATGTTACTTTGTCCTAACAGCAAGTGAAATTATTTTAGAGTTAGCTAAAAAACCTGGGAAATATTTTAAACCCAGCTATGAACATACACCCTCGGGTACACCGCTGACCTCACTCACCTTTGGGAATTTAATTTCATGGCTCCTTACAACCCACAACTAATTTTCATGCCATGTTCCCACTCACCCACACAGACACACACAAAAACATTTTTTCAAACCAGAAAACAGGAGCCAGTCCATGTGACTGATCTTCTCAACATGTCCATGGGCCTCCAGAAAACAATGCCTCTTGTTGTTCGCCATTTACAGCAGCATTCACTCATGCATTGAGCATTTCTGAGACAAATCAAGACTCAGAGCTTCATCTCTTCAGAGCTGTGCATTTATGAAAGTTGGACTGGAATGTCACGGCATGAATACACCATTCACGAGCCTTGATAAATGCCAGGATGATACATGAACCGGAATCAGCTACTGTACAGCCATGTTGGTTTGGGTGCCATGTTTCTGTTGTATTCCACTGTTTTATACCGTTGTTTGTGCTAAAGCATGGAGCACACGTGTCTAACAAAACGATGATCTACATATCATACACGTTAAGAAATGGATTGTTTGACCTTTTGACCGTTCTACATTTGTGTTTCAGAAACAAAGTAGGGACAGGGATTCTTTAAATGTTCTCTATGGAAGTGCTTTTAGCAAACACAAAATATGTGAAAGATAAACTAATAAACCACAGTGTTTATTGCTGTTGTTTCTTGGTTTTTGTCTTTGAGAAATAAATTCTCGTCAGTAAAGGCTTGTTTAACTTGAACGCTTAGTTTTTACCATCATGTTGATATCATAGTGGCCAACATTTTGGCTTTTTGTAAATGTCTAGTTAATCAAAACCAGCATTGTATGTATTAGGAGTAACCTCAGTAGTGTTTGAAAACATCCTCTAAAATACTCATATAAAGTACTTGAATTCATCCACAGTTGCAACAAGGACCTCTGTCCTATTTAGGGAGTTTTTCCTGTCCACTGTCACTTTAGGTTGCTCAGTTTGAGACTGTTTTTTTAAGATAACATAATCTTGTAAAGGTGCTTTGAGACAATGCACCATTGTAAAAAGCGCTTTATAAATAAATTTGACATGACTTTGACACGACTTAGCCCATTCAGAGTACATCTGTGCCATTTGAATTCCAGAAATGAGTGATTCTTGATTAGGAAGAGCAGGGCTGCAATGTGAAAATGAAAACAATAAAATGACTTGGAACACTTCAGCTATTTTCACACAGCAGAAAACAGTCCATAATCTTATATTTTGCATCAAATGTGATGCAGGGGTGTTTTCTATGGGGCAGTGTGAAGGGAAAACTAGAATAGTGAATAAAACATTTTCAGTTCCGATTTGAGCATAGTGAATCATACATTTTCAGTTCCACTATGAGTCACTTTCATACGTGATACTGAATCTGATACACAGCCACATGAACTGAACTACCAGATCAGAATTAATGTGAATTTTACATCATTCCAACTCGACATTGGTCATAAATGCCCACTGAGGAGAAGCGAAAATGAGAGCAGTGATGAAGGAAGTACCAAACCTAACAAACTAAATTGGAAGGCACATATCATAAGTGTGTGAGTGTGTGTGCCCTATTTCGATTGTTTACCTCTAGATGAGTGGGTCACATGAAGGGGTTGCTCTTTTGCTCATTACATCAGAAACCAGATTATGTAAGAAAATCGGATTTGGGCCACTTTGTCTGCTGTGTAACTATAACCTTGGGCTATCCTGCAAATCCAGTTAGAACTCCTACTGGACGACAATTAAAACGTCCAACATTGTGAACCCAGTTAGCACAATTTAGATTTTCTTCAGGACCTCTCATATAACGTTGATTGTCTAGATCAACTGTGATGGAGCAGTTTTGGAACTAAAAGGCCAGGACTACACCCCTCAACCCTGTCAACTTCTCCTCTGGATTTCCCTTTAAGTCATTCCTGTTGCCATGTGAAGAGCCATTGTATAACTTAATTCAGGCAACTTGGATATTGTCAGATGACTTCTGAGGGATTGAGCCAACATTGCTTTATTGTAACTCAATAGCAGAGCTGTAAAGCTATTTATAAACTCTAAAGTGCAAACGGAAGAGTGTGTTCTAAATCTAGTGTGAAACACAATGCTGATCTTACCTCAACCAGAGCAGAAAAGATCAACAGAGGTCTGGCGTTAACAGTAGTTAAGATCAGTTTGTTTCATAAAAGTGGAAAACATCGAAAACTTTGGCTCAGTGTCATGCAAAGTATGACCTCTTCCTTCATGACCTCATCGATCAGCAGACCATGAATCGCTTCTGACTTAGCAAGACAGGGGAAGAATCTTAGCAGCACATACCAGCCTTCCAAAATTACTCAATTTAGTTCAATTGCAAATCTAACCAATGGAGCCATTAGTATAAAGACACTCATTCTAATTCTGATTACTGTTATTTCTGTGAAATTCCAGTGATACAGTCAAAATGTTCCAAAATCTAAGCACAATCTTCTCTGTGCCCATATTTGCATTTCAGTGTCTGCCCATAAACATTTGGCTATATAGTGCAAATCTGCACAGACTTGAAATTAAATCGTCTATAATAACATCTGCACTGGCAGTACTAGCTGTAGCACTAATAATAACGAATACTAAATTGCTTCCACAATACAATTATAAATATATAATCTTAACACAAATGATTTCTTCAGCATCAGGTCAATGGAACCATTTCCAGAAGTTCGGTTTCCAAAATCTTGCCCATCCCTACTGCGCAGAAACTTCATAAAACTCCTTTTATGGCACAGCTGTCAAACACAATGAAAGACACACAGCCTTATTTCATCTGTCCTGTGTGAAATTTACAAGAAATAATACTGAAACAGCCCACCGGAGTGATATGAGCATATATTCTCAGTCTCGCTTTCCTTCTGCTTGTCCCGGTGAGGCTCGCACTGGCAGCATGCTGAGAATGTCAGCTAGGATTTATCTATCCCCAGGTACAGATTCCAGCTTCTCCTGTGGGACTCCTATATATACAGAGATATAATCCCTCCACCCAGAGATACAAGTCTGAAACAGCTCTAGCATTGGATGTCCTTGTTCATTCATTCATTATCTTCCACTTAATCCACACAGGGTCATGGGCCAGCCGGTGTCCACCCTGCAACTCTGGCTGCAAGGGCAGGAACAACCCTTGATGGGGCGCCAATCAATCATAGCGCATACACACACACACACACACAGAGTCACACACTAAGGGTTAATTTAGAGACACCAATTAACCTAACACACGTCTAACCTAACACACACTGTGGGAGGAAACCGGAGAACCCGGAGTAAACCCATGCAGACAAGGGCAGGACACCTGTGTATGCACTTACCGGCCACTTTATTAGGTACACCTGCTTGTTTCAACATGCATTGTTTACTTTATTAATTCCCCTTGCCATACTGATGCAGACTCCACACAGAAAAGACCCAGGCAGCTCCACCCTGGGATTGAACCTGGGACCTTCTTGCTGTGAGGCAGCGGTGCTACCCACCGAGCCACCGTGCTGCTGGGTGTCCTTGTGAGATGCCCAAAACACCACAGTTGGCTCCTCTCAATATAAAGTAGAAGAAGCTCTGTTTTGAAACTTGTCCAGACTGATAAATTATCTTACTTTTTTTCTCCTTTCCTTCTTCTTTTCTTTTGCTTGTACTCATGACCTTATTCTACATATACTGACCCGGAAAAAAAAAACAAATTTGTCTGAGGACTAGGCTCTGCTTCACCACACAGAACAGTACAATGACTGCGAAACTGCTGCTGCTGACTAAGTTTGTCTTTTTCCATCACAAGTGCCTGAGACACTTGAACTTCTCCAGTAAGGACAGAGCTTCTCATCTCAAATTGAAGAAGCAACCAGCACTGCAACCTCTTTAGGCCACTTTATTAGGTACACCTGCTTGTTTCAACAATTATTGTTTATTTTATTAGTTCCACTTGCCATATAAATGCACCTTGTAGTATTAAAGTTGAAGACTACATACTTTTAGTCCACTTGACTCTGTTCTGTAATGTTCAGGGCCTTTACAGGACCCCCTTAGATCAGGTACTATTTGGATGGAGGTTCATTGTCAGCACAGTAATGGCACTGATGTGGTGGTTTATTAGTGTGTGTGGCATGAATGGAGCCGTTCAGTATCCTCAGTGTCACTGCGGGATTGAAAATAGTCCACCAACCACAAATGTCCAGTCACCAGCAGCCTGTGGGTACTGATGAAGGAATAGAGGATGACTAACAACAACAGATAAGCTATTGTCTCAGACTTTTTGACATCTGCACAATGAACAAACAAGGTAGGGGTGTCTACTGAAGTACACAGTGAACACAGTGGTTTAAAACTCCAGCAGCACTGCTGTGTCTGATCCGCACAACCAACACAACACAACATCAGTGTCATTGGACACAAACAGTATCAGCTCTGTGGTTGTCCAGTAAGGATTATGACCATTACAAGCCAGAATACCACAGAGACGGATTATAGACTAATTATAATTATATGGTAGTTGAACTAATAAAATGGTGTACCTAATAAAGTGGCAGGTAAGAATAGTAGACTCCTAAGCACAATACAACATATCAAAGTGTTTTCCAAAACCAGACGTGTTTTTTCCCCACTATTCCATTATTCTCAAGAACCATTTTGCTTACATTTAGGGGAGTCCTGAATCACTGAGTCAGAAATCTTAAGGGTACCAGACACAATGTCAGGTATCAGGGCATCAGCTCATGTTCAGGGCATGAAAATGATAAGCGATCAGATGATGAACACTTTGGCAAAAAGCCAGTCTCACCCCCAGTACGAGTACTTCCTTCTGGATCTGCTGACGAGACTACAGGTCTACACCAGCATTTGTTTTTGTGACTGATACAACCGTGTAACCACAGGTCAAAAAGGATTTTATCCATCTGCCTAACAATGTTTTGGAGCCTAATAAAGAGTCATATTAACCGCTTTAACTCAGACCTGTTGGTCTGCCTGGACAGGTTCAGCTGGGCTAAACAAAGCAATGTAGACACGTAAAGTGTAAGGGCTAGCACACACATTTCACAAAGTGTACTCTGATTTTCTGTCTTTCAGCTTATTTCTCCATATAAACCTGGGTAAGTGGGCAGGAAAATTCAAAAGAATGAATAAGTATGCACAGATTCTTCTGGATTGGCTTACATCTTACATAAGCTCCTGAAATGCTGAGCCTAAAAACACCTCAGGGGCCATTTATTATCTGAAGTTCTTTAGCTTTGGCACTTTTTAGCTTTTGTTTTTCTGCTGGAGAGCCACTGTTGCCATGGATAGGCCTGAATGTCCCAATGCTCACAGGTTGCATCCCAAACTGCACGCTAGCATACTAAATAGTGTACTAAAGCAGTTTGCCTCTAATGGGGTTCCATAGTTACCACAGAGGGGTTCCTATTGAGACTTAGGCTTTAGTACAGTGCCACATTATTCTTCTTTACTCTACCACTGACTGGACTTGCATTAACATGGACTCCTGCATTATGGTGTGGAATGAAGAGGATTTCAACGGACACGTTTCTGTTTAGTAGCTTATTTATTTGGCTTCTATTAAATTCAGCTAAATTGCATTTCGTTTAAAGGGGATTTGACAGGCAAAATTCACTTTTTGTCTGCTTTTTTATTTCCACTTTGGTCTCTCTGCTCCTTTAAACCCCCCAGTGTGAAAAAAACATCCATCCGTTTTCTGCCAGTCAGTTAAAAGATTTTGGTGTCAGGAATCATTGGCTTTCCATGAACCGTTTCGATTTCTGCCTTATTGACCACCCCTCACGGGTCAACCCCCACCAGAGGCCCACAAAAAAATATGTAGTTGAAGAGACACCATTTTGGACTACTGATTTTACGAGCAACGTGAAAAAGACACTGAGTGCTAAATTTGAAGATTGGACAAATAAGGTTATTGTTGCAGGTCCACCGACAGCTTCTAGCATAGCACTGATCCAAAGCCCAGAAGCCCCTATGGTAGTAAAACTACCAGAAAGATGTACAAATCAACAATTGTGTACGTTCCTAAAAAGAAGGGAGCACAGAAAACCAAAAGGGAATGGCAATATTTCCTATGTGAAGAGAAACCAGATTGAAAATGTAGATAAGTAAAAAAAGATGCTCTCAAGGACGTAGGTGTATCATTGTCAAAGTCTACAATCAAGAGATGACTACATAAACGTAAATACAGAGAGTCTGCCACAAGATGCAAATCACTGGTTACAACCAAGAACAGAAAGGCCAGAAGAGACTTAGAAAACATCAAAACAAGTCTGCAGAGCTCTACAACATTCTTTAGACTACTGAAATTAAAATTAACTTGTACTAGAACGATAAATAGAGAACTGATAAGGAAAGAAAGTGAATATGATGCTATTGTGTCCTACTTAACCCTGCTATGGACTGCTGCCCTGTTCAGTGTACCTGACCATAAAAAGAAGGCTTAAAATAAAGACAAAAAATCGATGTACATACCTGATTAGCCATTACATTCAAACCCCCTGTCTAATATTATCCCCCTAGTGCTGCCAAGCTTCTGATCTATAGAGGTCTATGGACTCCACAAAATCCTGTTTGTCCAGACCCACAAATGCTTGATGAAATTACAATACGTGGAATTTGGAAGTCAGGTCAACTCCTTGAACTCTTTGATCCTCAAAACACTTCTCGATAATATCGGAAGTGGATCAGGGTGCATTATCCTTCTGAAAAGGCCACTACCATTAGGGAATACTGTTGCCATAAAGGGTCTGTAACAATGTGTAGTGGGGGCACGTGTCAGAACATCCACATGAATGCCAGGACTCATAGTTTTGAAGCAGTAAATTACAGAGAGCATCACACTGTCAACTGACACTCTGGAAAAACTTCAGAGGTATTTTGCAGAGCACCCTGGCAATTTACTGGCACACTATAGTCCCACCTTGCACCCTATGCTAGAACCCTGACCATCAACCCCCATCAACCCCTACAACCCTGAACTGGATTAAGCAGGCATGGAAAGCATGGTAACCTACTTAGGCACTCAGTAACGTCATATAAACAGTGACCTAACATAAAGGGTAAACATTTACATTGTTTATAAAGACAAACAATTTGGACAAGTTCAGGAACCACTTGGCTCGCTCCCAGACCACATACTAAATATTCATCATCAACAGGTGTCTAATAAAGAAGCTTATTTTTCTGGGCTAGTAAGTAGTAAGTAAGTAAGTACTAGTAAGCGTCAATGAAACGCTACGTTTCTGTAACTATTTTATTATATATTTTCAAGAAACAACACTGAAGATATAAAACTTTGATACAATCTAAAGTAGTCAGTTTATAGTTTGTATAACCGTGTAAATTTGCTGTTTCCTCAAAGCAGCCATTAATGTCTAAACCGCTAGCAACAAAAGTGAGTACACCCCGAAGTGAAACTGACCAAATTGTGCCCAAAGTGTCAATATTTTGTGTGGCCACCATTATTTTCCAGCACTGCCTTAACTCTCTTGTTGATGGATTTAACCAGAGCTTCACAGGTTGCCAAAAGAATCCTCTTCCACTCCTCCATGACGACGTC
>JAUZSU010033580.1:0-10333 GCA_034780255.1 Parotocinclus maculicauda | reverse complement strand
TGAAGCAGCTGTTTGGGATCAGGACATAATCAGGATAATGGATATAAGCCGCCTCACCGATAGCTCTGTAATGGCGATCGGCGAGGACGGCCGAACGCTCCGGGGGAAGGTAGGAACCCTAACAGTCTGATTTTTAATTAATTAATTAATTTTATCAAAGTATTTGATCAGCTATCAACCAACAAGAATTCTGGCTCTCACAGACCTGTTCTTTAAGAAGCCCTCCTATTCTGCATTCATTACCTTAATTGCAACTGTTTGATCATCCATGCAAGATCTCACCTCTTGGGGTAAGGATGATTCTGAGAAATGTGATTTTCTGTTGTTTTTTTTTTGGATTCTGTCTCCCAGTGTATCTACGATAACAATTACAGACCTCTTCATTCTTCGTAGGTGGGAAAATGGCAGTGTATCAAATAGTAATTTTCCACACTGTAGATGTATATCGATCTATCAGTGTTTGGTAAGGCAACAACATATATAATTAATAAATTATAAAAATAAATTAATAATAAATACTTATATTAAATTAATTATTTTAATTAAATTAATTTATTATTTAATAATAATAATGGTCTATTTACTATTAATATAACAATTCATAACCATGTACTGTCCATATATCAGACAAATTAGGGCAAATATGTACAATTACAGCACTCACTTAATACAGTACTGCATTTTTAATTTAAGTTTTAGTGGTCACACGACACCATTTTATTTAAGAAACAAAACAAAAAAGACATATCAAGGAAGATCAGAATTGTGACCGCAGAGGCGTAAATGTAAATGTATCATAGCAACAGACTTCAACAACCAACACCCAGCAAGACAAATAGTTTCAGCAAAGTTTAGAGAAACCAGGACTGTGGACAACAAGCCACATAGTGGTCATCCAAACACCATTACGGGAGGAGCAACATCAATAATGGTTTTGGCAGCCTTTGCGAAAAGTGACTTTTGACTTAGCCTGTAGAATTACATTCTGTAATCAATCTGCTTTTATAAACACTTTGTTAGTACCCTTAGTACTCATTTTTAGCACTGCAGTGACACTCATGTGGTGGTGTGTTAGTGTGCGTACACTGATAGATAGGCGTCGATCAGTCAGTGCAATGTTGCTGGAGTTTTAAACCACCTACTGGACTGAAAATTGCCCAGCCACCAGCATCAGCACCAGCACCAGCACTGATGAAAGAGTAGAGGACGATTAGTATGTATTGTGAAACAGATGAACTGTTGTGTCTGACTTTACATCTACAAAGTGGAGCAATAAGGTGAATGTCTCTAATAAAGTGGACAGTAAGTGACAAGTGTTTTCAAAACCAGCAGAACTACGGTGTCTGATCCCCTCATACAAACTCAACATGCACTAGAACACCACCATCATATCTTTGACACTGCAGTGCTGAGAATCATCTACCACCCAAATAATACCTGGTCTGTGATGATCAGACCTTATCTTTATCTTATCTGACAATAGGAGAACATAGTAAAGGTGACTAATTAAGTGAATGAAGAAACACATTAACTACAATCTGTGACCGTGGAACAGAAAAGTGCAGTAAGAAATACATTTTAATAAAGAATACTTATTTAGAAATATCCACATTGAAAAATATAGAATGCCTAATACATTTGCGCAATACTGTATATAAATTTACCAAATGTTCCTGAATGTTGCACTCACAGATCCCACAAATTTTATACTATGTGAAAAGATAATAAAAATTAAACAAACTATGCCGTAGATTTATCAGTATGCAATAGAATTCAAGTTCATTTGCGTTACTGATACTTGATTTGTTACTTACCAAATTTGAGGACATGAACTTTCTTAAAGAAGCATGTCAATTTGACTTTTCTAAATCAAGTTTTATAACCAACATTACCAAATATTAACAATATCATAGTTACACTAATACTACAGCGGTAACTAAGAAGTTGCTGGTTAAGGTAACAGAAAACTGTTTTTATTGTTAAGTTAACACATCAACTTTACTGTACTATATCTGAATACTGTTCTGTGAGGCCTGACCTGAGCAGGCTGCAGGTGGAATGCCAATGCACATCAGGTACTGGCAGGTAAGCATGCAGGCCAGAAAGCAGCAGTAATTTGGCCACATCCGGGCAATGGCCTTCCTCCTGCGCTGGTACAGCACTGCAATTAACCCAAATGCATGGAGCATGGCACAAAAGTCCATCCGTTGGCCAATGACATTCACTGCTAACAGGAAACAGGTCTATAAAAATAAGGGTTATATGGAATGTTATTTAGAATCCACTGTCTAATAACACATACTGACAACAATTCAGAGACAGTTATGACAGTAAAACTACTGCAAATTAATATCTGTGATGAAGTGCACATGGATTATAGGCAGTTAGTTAGCTTGACTAAATAATATAGTTATTTACACTTCTCCCTTTATATAAGTGTACATAATGCAGACAGTGGTTATACTGTAGATTCAAACCTAAACTGGTAAAGCTAAGCCCCACCAATACAACCTGCCATGCCAGTGCCATAGATACCATCCTATATAATGGTAACTGGTAAGTGTTAAAGGAAAGTTACATACAAATAAATTATTACTTGTACTGTTAACCATAGAAATTATGGAGGATGGGAAGTTTTCTGTATCTAACTGTACTGTAACAAAACTTTGAGGGGTATTTACTTATTTATTTTAATTTCACAAGCTACCACTTATAACTATGACTTGACATATTTTTTTATATTTTCATACAAAGCATAAAGACAGAAATATGAATTTACCATGACATTAATTGTAATTTGATAGGAGACACAGTACCTCAAGACCAAACTTGTAAAAGAAGTAGTTCATGAAGTACTTGGTACAGTTGATGATGCCATCATCCAGGTGCTGACGCGTAATGTTGTGAAATACTGTTCTGGTTACTGGGGCAGTCAGGTTATTTCTCATGCGGTAGAATTCTTGGTGACGGTAGACAGTCACCTCAAAAGCCAGTAACGCTAACATCAACAAGTTATTCTACAAAGAAAGAATAACATACACTTAAACAAGGTAACAAAAAGAAAACCGGAAGGTATCGCCATGTTTCTATAAAGGTAAAACTACCCTCAGATACTCCAGTAAAGGCGAGAACTTCTTGAGACCAACCCAGTTGGCGGGATCTATTGGGCTGCTGTAGAGGAGAGACCTGGACATTTCCAGTCTTTGAGCATGAGTATAATTATCAGACTGTGAGATAAAACCAGGGAAGAAAAGAAAAAAAGAATGATTGGTTGAACAACGTGCAAAGATTAAATGAAGCAAACATTTATCTGTAGTGAGTATTGATACAAATTCAGTAGTACAAGTATATACACTCACTGATCACTCTATAAAGTACAACTTCTTATTCCTACCGTCAATGTCCATTTTATTAGTTCCACTTACCACACAGAAGCAATTTATAGTTCTACAATCACAGGCTGTAGTCTATCTGTTTCTCTAAGTAATTTGTTACTTCTTTTGTAAGTCGGTTCATCAGTAAAAAAATTATGCTGCCTACAGGAGGCTGGGCATTTTAGCTTGGTGAAATATTTAAAAAAAATTCAGCAGTAACACGGAAGTGTTTAAAAAACTGCAGCAGAACTGCTGTGTCTGATCAAACTGGTAAAACACACACTCACACATCTTCATAATGTGAGTGTCCCCGCAGTGCTAAAAATAATCCAACATCCAAATACATGCAGGAGCTGATCCTGCAGGGTGGTGATTCTGCAGGGGTTCTGACAATTAGGGAACAGAGTAAATGGGACTAACAATAGCAGATGGACTTCTAAATGTAATTCTAAAACTAAAAAGTGCAGTGACTAGTAAAACTTTAGTTTAGAAACAAGAATGTGTACTTAATAAACTGATGAGTAAGTGTATATTTGTACATACTATATGTGTATATAGGTGTGCATGCATGTACTGATAGTGGAGTGTTTGTACTGTCACCATAGAGCAGTTTTTGGAGTAGGTTACAGGCTGGATGGAAGTAAGCTGATAAAGCATTTTGCAGATGATAATAATGCATGTCCAAACAGTGCACACACTGGAGGCCAGAGGACGGAACTGGTTGAATGGCAGAGCGAAGGCCCAGCTCACCAGAAACACATAGTTAAACAGAGACACCTGACAAAACAAACCACAAACCAGATCTTTTTACATACTCACATACAAAGCAATAAGAGTAAGACGATTAAATATGAAGAGAGATTCTGGACCATGCATTAATTATCTGGTTTTATGTCCTCTCATTAAACTTTGAAAAGATCATTTGAAATGTTATTTTTATCTTATTATATCCATTGGTAAAGAGTTTAAATAATAAAATAACTGATTTTACAAATTTCCACAAATCTCAGGTAATGTGCTATAATGTAATGGATCTTGTCTTAACTTAGCTGTTACTTATCAGTGTAGTTGCATTTGCTGAAATATTTCTAATGTAATACTATACAGAAAACGTGGTCCAAGCTTAAAATCGTAAAAAAAAAGCACAAGAATAGACAGAAAGTGATGCTCTATTATAATGACATTTCCTAATTTCTCACTGCAGAATTCACTGTAATTTCAATAGGTTTTCCAACCAAGCCTGTTCCTTTTGACTTGATGAACTCCATGAGCTCACCTCTTTGACAGAGACCCAGATGATGTAAAAGAAGACAATCTTGATGATGTGGAGTTCTAGAAACCACCAGACAAAGAGCTGAAGCTGATAGACATACTGCAGGAACTTGAGGAACAGTACAGTCAGCCGGTCCATAACCAAGTGCCATTTATTCTTCAGATCTACACAAAGAAAAAGTTTGAGATGGTACATTTAAACCCAAATGCTAGCTGTTTATTGACAGAACACACAGACAGCCATTAGACACATAAAATAACATAGTGCCAAGAATATATGAATGAGAAAAACCTTGATGTTATGTTCTAAAAGTCATGCTGACAACACATCATTATTTCTTTAGAATAATGAAGATACTAGGCACCATGCAACCTACTGACACTAATAAATCAACATGACATTTGTGAAATAAAGAAAGAAAAATGAAAAGACTATTATACACCTCCACTAGAACTCTGATAACAACTACTTTCCGTTAAGTACATCTGGAAATAAATTTGGTCATAAATTATTTGATGAACAAAAACTTTTTAGCTTGTACAGTTTTTACTTTGTATGTATACTATATAGCAATTAAATAAAAAAATACAATAGATAAATAGATCAATGAAAATGTGGTAATTAAAATGTCTTATTAAATGCATTCTCTACATTATTTATGGCATTCATATCATGCTGAAATATTTAATCAAACAAGTTGTTTTTTCATCACTGTAATGTAGTATAACAATCATAAATCTTTACACAAAACTTTACATTTATAATTATATCCAACCTGATGTTAATGGTTTTGATCTAATAACTGGATATGGTCTAATAGTAATCATAATTAAAATTCATAGTATCTAGGTAATATTTATAATATAATACTTACCATTTCCTTGGTCAGGATCAGGATGCTCTGGTGGTGTGTTACACGAGAAACTGTTTGACTTGCTGCATGGGTCGCATATTTCAATACTTGCCTCTTCCCTCTTTTCAACACCATCCTTGTCCTCCTTCTCACTTATTTCTTCTTCTTTCATAGATAGCTCTGGTTTTATCATTGAGATGTCTACTAGACTGCCTTCAAGATGCACAAGCCTAAAAAAGACAACCTAAATTAACTGGTTTTGTATATATATAAGCATACAAGCATCTAAACTAAAATTTGGAACGCGCATATACAGTTGTAGAATTTTGTATCATGTTGTATCATCAATTATCATCATAAGGTTTATCATCATGATTATCTGACAAAAAACTGGATAGTGTAGCTAGGTAATATTAACCTAGAAAGTTTTGGGTTGAAAATGGGCTATAGCTGACAAAATCACAATTAGGTTTGGAAGTGGATTCATGGCTACATTGAGCACTACTCTGTGTTCACCTGGAGATAGTACTTTTCTGTTTGTCTTCGACTGCTTTGAGGTCAGTGAGCTGTAGAAAGCGCTCATGGAAGTAGTGCAGGTGAAGGATGCACACCAGCAGGAAGGAGGTGGGGATGAAGATTCTTGTAAACAGAGCCGGAACTGAAAACCTCTCCAGGCCCAGATCTTCCAGTCTGTGTTCACGCACACATGGACGCGCACACACACACACGCACACACACGCATGTGCACGCACACAAAAATAAACAAACATACACACAGAGCTTAGTTTCACAAAACAACAACAATCAACTTCGACTTCTGGTTAGCACCTGTTAAGATTTTAATTCATTTAATTCAGATTTGAAATAATTTTAAACAAGGTGATCAATAACCAGTCATGTTAGTGCATACCATTCCGCACAAGTTTACCTTGGAAAAATTTATTATATTATATTAATAAATACACACTTATCAAAACACCCATATACATGACAAAAAGGATGAAGACATTCTTTTAAAAAAGTGATCTCTCTTGTTTTAGCCACACTCCATAGACAAACAGGGGTGGCAAAATGGGTTTTCCTAAATATTATTTATTATCTTATTGTCTATTTATATGGCACGTAGGTTTACATACATAAGTTTAAGTCAGTTAAACAGCATCCAGTCCTAAAACAAATTCCACATAGAAATTAACTAAAAAAAAACAATTGGAATACCAAGAGTGAGCTAGGCTTATTGTTCAGTGCCCAGTCTCACAGTCATGTACCAAAGAGAGTCCTGTTTTAGTGCTGTAGTAGCAAAGGGGTACAAACACTATAATGCTAATCAAGATTATAAACGTAATGTTTAGATTTCTACAAACTTTTGGCTGTAAAGGATGTATTCATACTTACTTCTCCTTGCTAAAGCCAGTCATGTTAGACCAGACTTGTAATGAGGACTCAAACTGGAAGGTATAGATTATGATTAGCACCAGCATGGTGTACACCACCACTGACATCCAGAAGTACTTCAGCATCCATCTCCACCTCTCATAGTTTACCTACAGAATACATTTGTGCCGTTTATAAACATAAACCAAAGTGGACATGTATTTGTTTTGTTTTTACACCTGAAAAATGAATGTTATTTATTGTTACATCTTCTAACCTACTTAAACTATGACTATTTAGCAGTCCTACTTGAGTCACACCTGATAAAGAGCCACACAGAAGAGGAACATCATCATGTAGATGATCTTGTACATGACAATGCGTCCCTCGAAGCTTACGAAAAAGAACATTCCACCACAGATGTAGATCCAGTATTTATTCAGCATTGCCATGACTGTACTGCCCAAGACATCCATAATTTCCCTCTGCTCACCAACCTTGGCTTCTATATATTTTTCTATAAGGGACACACACACGCAGACACGCGCAGACACGCGCAGACACGCGCAGACACGCGCACACGCGCACACGCGCACACGCGCACACGCGCACACGCGCACACGCGCACACGCACACACGCACACACGCACACACGCACACACGCACACACGCACACACACACAGACAATATAAAAAACACAAACATGATGAAAGCAGCAGGGAGTAAAACTTTACATTTACATTCAGTCTTTTAGCAGACACTTTTTTCAGTAAAGCTGGCTACCTTAATCAATGAACAACATCAGAAAGTAATATTATTTAAAATAATAAATTCTTACCCTGTGAGCAGTTTTCCACTTTGATATCAGATAACTGTGCCTCATTTGTCTTCTTTTCTCGCCTTTCTGTCAAAGCTTGTCTGAGCAGTAGCCAGAAACTCAGTAGGCATAAGATCTACAGAGAGTTACAGAAAATAAACAATTTAAGACTGATAGTTTAAAGGGACACAATGTGTACAGAATAGTAAATAATGGACCAAGTTTCGACTGAAATGAGTCGCACAGCTGCAGTTATTCTCGACTTAAGGTTCAGCAAAAAGCAAAGTACCGATCATGTGACGAGAATCAAAACAAACATTTACAGATTAAAATCCATCAAGGACCTAATTCAATGAATTCAGGTGTGGTCAACAATTGAGGTACCACTGCATTCTGCTTGTTATCATTTTTCTTGTCCTTGTTTCCCAATATTGTCGACATCCCCATATCACTGTGTATCCTAACCCTGTGTATCACTGTTGTTAGCCTCTGTTAATACAGACAGTATTGGTCTGTCTGTTATAGCTTAGCCGATTCACCTCTGAATGTCCACACCACCCTATATCTTGTCTGTGTCTTGTATGGGTATTAAACATTTCAATTAATAGATAATATATCCTGGGTCACAGACTACCTGTCACACAGACACTTTGCATGGATGGATAGTTGCCTGTCTCAGCAGCCACTGAGCAGTACAAAAGGGTTGTACAGGGATATGGCTGACATCTCTTTAAGTCGTGTTGCAAGAACCATTCACAACCCGAAATTAAAAAAATTCAGAACAGTATAGAAAAAGGAAAAGGAAAAAATATATATACATTTGCCATAACAGACCCTGGCTGTAGCACTTGCTTAAAACAGTCTATATGGCACTTTTCATCTTTGGTCCAGAGCACATGGTGTCCATTTCTTCCAAAGAATACCTAAAATACTGATTCATTTGACCACACTCACTGTGTGATGGTCCACCCATATTTCTCCAACCATGGAAAAGTCACATCTGGACATGATTAACACAAAGCTTCTTTTTTGCACAGTAATGTTGTAAGTGTTAATAATTTGTAAATGTAACTCTGTATTGTAGTGACTGATAAAGGTTTGATAAAATAAGCTCTTATTCAAGTGGCTCTATCAGCTATTGATAAATGACGGTTCATGGCAGTCATTCATGCAGTGCCGCCTGAAGAATCAGAGGTCACAATCATTCAGTTTAGGCTTGTGCCCTTCCGCTTTATGCACTGTAATAACTTCAAATTACTTGAATTGCTTAATTATATTATACACTGTAGGGGGAGTATATGCAAGTCCCTTCCAATCTCTCTCTAAGGAACATTGTTTTTAAACATTTCACTAATTTTCCATGCATCTTTGCCCCTGAAAGACCCTTGCACTTTTGTGGATAATTTTGTCTGTGGACAACATCTGTTTAAACTCATATCATAATTTATTAATACTGCTGAGTACTCTATCTTAAATCTAATTCGTTATTTAATTTACATTTCATTACTAATTAAATTGTTATTATTATTATTATTTATATGTATTGTAATTCATTTAAATTGTATTAATATTTACTATTACTACAACTTAATTATTTCAATTAACATCTAGGCCACCCAAGGAGGATGACTCCCTTTTTTGAGTCTTGGTCCTTCCAAGGTTTCTTCCTTCTATATTCAGGGAGTTTTTCCTTTCCACTGTCGCCCTAGGTTTGCTCAATTTGCAAGACTTTGATGTTTCCTACCTTAGAGCCCAGTTCTGGGAAAGGCACCTCCTTCTTGAGGAAGAGGCCCGGCACAGCCTGCAGTGTCTGAAAGCTCCAGATGTACTGCAACACAATGAGCAGGTCTCCATAGAACACCATAAAGGGAGACGTGATCATGGCATACTTCCTCCTGTCACGCACCATCCAAAGTGTGCATGACCAGATGAGGAAAACAAAAGTCAGCCAGCTCACATATGTTATGCTCCATGCCTAGCAGGAAAAGATACAGACTGTTGAATGAGAATTTGTTGTTGTATGTTACCTATCTACATTATATGAGGTTGTATGGTGTAAATTAACTTATTAAGTTGTATACTGTATATTAAATAAGTAGCGCTGCCTATATCAGGCTAAAGAGGTCTACATTCAGCAAACAAACAAAAAATAAACAAATAAATAAACAAAACAAAACACTGACAGCACTTCAAACTATTTGTGAAATAAATGTTCAGTGCACGAAAATTTGCAGACAAATCTATCATTATTAGATTCAGGACTGCAATGACTACACTTATTTTATAGTTGTTTACATATACACTTCTTGTGTATTGTTACATTCTCACTAACTGGATTAAATTAACTATATTAATGTACACCTTAACAAAAATTCAATATTCAAATATAATTATACTTTAATATAATATTCTCTCTCTCTCTCTCTCTCTCTCTCTCTCTCTCTCTCTCTCTATCTATATATATATATATATATATATATATGCACTGTACTATTTTTCTTAACTAATACATACATGAACTACAATCAGTTGTATAAGTTCACTTATATTACTTTGAAATATAATAACAAAGATACAATAATATAAAAGCATGGTATTTAAGTAGTTGTTCCATTTAAACAAACTAATGTAGTGAAGGTTT
>JAUZSU010033569.1:0-10334 GCA_034780255.1 Parotocinclus maculicauda | reverse complement strand
TACTTTAGGATTTGGTCCGAATAAGCGGCTGGTCCCATTAACCGGTGGTCCAATTAACCGGATTCAACTGTATATACTATATATATATATATATATATATATATATATATATATACATCCTTGATTCTCACCATTTAACATTGGCTCCTTCCTCAGATACCTCCACCTCAAACTCCACTTTTTCCCCGACCACCACGTGGATGTCATCCAGCAGCTTGGTGATAGTCACCGGAGGCTCTACAACCACACACATCATGATCACAAAGAGATCAGCCTATAGAGAGCAGTAGAGTCCCCGGTCCCCTGTTCAGTCATTTAAACTCTTGGTACTTCAAGGATTCAGTGATGCCACTCCTGATGCCACTTTTTCTTGAAAGGTTGTTTCTGTAAAACCCATACCATATGTGTATTTGTATCTTCAGTTAAGTGTAAAATCAATCATCAGTACACTGTAAATGTGTGCTGATTACAAAGGAATTCATCTCCTGCTTCTTCAACTCAGACATCTTCTGAGATACATCACAGTTGAAGAAGAATAATTTAGCTCCAGGTCCCAGCAGTGGGAGATTCTTGTGGTTGGGACCCGCATCCTGTACGTTCAGATTCATAACCTATGAGCCAGACAGACACTAATATTTGGACGAACCAGTCCTTTCAGAGTTTTGTCATGATTCTTAGGGGGTTCAGTTTTTAGTTTAGGTTAGGCTTTTTTCTGTACACTAAAGTTTGCTCGTTAAGGGCTTTAGACAGAGATCACTATAAAGGTTCTTAGAAAGAACTGGAATTAAAGTACGTGAGCAGTGTTTGGTTTTTGGACATTACCTAAAGTTAAGGGACAGTAAGACAGAATACAGTCGGAGAGGATACAGGATACAATTGGTACCTTATGTACGTGGCCTTTAAGCCAAAGGGCAAATGATAATACAGACAAAAGGGTTCCTGATGATAATGATGATTCATTCACCTTGTACAAAGATCTCCGTAAAAGACTTTTCCTCGCCGACCACGCACTCATACGCAGCATCATCGGAGAGTGTGCACTTGTTTATGGTAAGCTTGCGGATACCCCCTACACTCTCAAACACGTACCTAAAATGAAGCACAAAAACTAAAAACATATCCAGTAGTTTATTTGTAGGACATGTGCTGGATTCAGATATTGGATTTATCCATCCATCCATTATCTTCAGCTTAATCCACACAGGGTCTCAGGCCAGCCAGTGCCTACCCGCCAATCCATCGTAGCACACACACACGCAGTCACAGACTTGTTGAGACACCAATTAACCTAACACGCATTAGCACAACTCACACCCTTACCCTAAATCCTAACCTCAAACCATTACCCTAGCACAAAACTCACACCCTTACCCTAAATCCTAACCTCAAGCCCTTACCCTAGCACAAAACTCACACCCTTACCCTAAATCCTAACCTTAAACCCTTACCCTAGCCCAAAACTCACTCTCTTACCCTAAATGATAACCTCAAATCCTTACCCTAGTCCAAAGCTCACACCCTTACCCTAAATCCTAAACTAAAACCCTTACCCTAAACCTAACTCAAGTCTCTCTAACTCCTAACCTTAATGCCACTTACTTTGCTGAGGGTTTGATTTCTTGTCCGTTCTTCAGCCACTTGACCTGTGCGTTCGGATCTGCCAGTTCCACAGACATAACAATCTTTTTTCCCTTTTCCACTGAGTATGCAGGTTCCAACTTTTTTAAGAAGGCTGACAAGGAAAGGCAACAATCGAAAAGTCGAGATAAAACTCAAACTTTTTTATAGGAAATAGTAACTGCACTGAGGTGACGTCATTATGAGACGACTCTGAGTTTTAATTCCTTACCATCACTCTTTTTGGGCTCGACCTTCTTCATCTTCTTCAGCCTCTTGAGCATCCCACGCAGGTCAGTGATACCATACTCGAAGGCAATCTTCTCATAGTCGCATTGTTTTGCATTCTTCAGGATCTCCCAGACATCCGACTCATCCTTTGGCTCATCCTTCTGCTTCCGCTCCCTAAAAGAAATCAGTTGTACCCAAATCTAAGTCCAAAACCTTTGAAAGATCAATGCATGCGCATCCCTACAGCTCAACTGTGTAAATTAATGACATTCCGTTATTCGTCCACTGCACTAGAAGGTACATGGATTTAACTAATCTCCTTTATAAACGAATTGCAAGGTTCCACAATTATTCTGCCACATTCTGTGCATGCAAAATGTCAGTTGTATTACGGGAGTCTGGACATGGTTTATAATTGTCTCCTTAGCCAAAGGAGGAGGAGTTTGGGGCCATGTTTTAATGTTGGTTTGAGGACCGACTATTTCTACATCAGTACTGTGTGTGCAAAACATTTGAGATTTGCTTCATTTGTATGTAATTATGAAGACAAGTCAGTGGACAGACTCCTTAAGGATACAGTCGAATCCTGCCATCTGAATGAATGCTCTAAGCCACTATTCAAAGCATTAGCTCTCGTTATAATCCAAAATGATTGCGTTCCATTAATGTTCACATGTTTCTTTAGAGGTTTTAGAAGTTAAGCAATTGTGATTTTGAGAGAGGGGTCAGTTAAATCAAGAGAAACAAGGGATGGAAGGAAAAGAGCAGAGGTTAAAATGGAAATTCCTGACCTTTTCTTAAGGAGACCACTGAAGTCCAGATCACCAGCATCTTCCCCTGCATCTCCTCTACACAAGAAGGAGATATATGGTTATTAAAGGTTTACTAATGTTTGCTATATTGTTTAATTATATTTCCAGCTATAAAGCAAATGGGATAAAGGGCGAAAGGTGGTGTTTATTGTTTTAATTAAATACTCTTTTAAATAAATGCATTACTTAATCATATTTCCTTTTTGAAGCATTCAAAACATCGTTTTGCATCTCAATAACAGAATGTCAGGTGGAGTTACAATCTGTCAAACTCAACAGACAAGGAGGGATAGATCAATAGATGGATTTATCAACTAATAGATTAGCTAATGAAATCACAGAGGAACTCACGATCGTTTGAATGCCTCCAGGATGTTGGTCTGTTGCGTTTCTTCTGCAACTGTGAAGAAAAATATGAACAGGAGGATATTTACATTTATGACATTTATCCAGGGTGCATTACAATTCATATAGTCTTACAATCCAAGCAATTGTGGATTAAGGGCCTTGCTGTGACTCAGCTGTGGCAGAGGTGAGATATTATCCCTGGACCTCCTGGTCCATAGTCCAGAACCTTAACCACTAGGCCACCACAGACCAGCATGACAGTCACAAACGCCCTAACACAAACTACGGACAAAGATCTCCCAGATCTACCAGTTCACAGAAGCATGTTAAAAGATTAAGGTAAAGCCTTTTTAGTTACATTTTCTTCTCTACCTTCAACAGTGACGTCGAATGTGCAGCTGTCACACTTGTCTTTGGACGTAACCTCACATCGATAACCTCCCGCATCTCCATCCACCACCTTCACGATGGTCATCTCATACGTGTATATCTGGGAAAGGGACAAATATGGGGTCCGTTACCCAAATTTTACCCCTCGTATGCGCACCTTCATCACGGGAACACATTTTAGATTGGTCTTTTTATTCAGAAGATCACAAATATGCAACTAGGTATGCATCATAGCCTCACCTTGGTATTCCTGTCATACGTTTCTTTAAATGTCAGGTGCTTTCCTGCTTTGCTGCCCAGATCCAGCCACTTGCCTTTCAGCCATTTCATTGCTGGTTTCCTCATCAGGCTTGATAAATCGACCTTGGCCACAAATGTTATATCTTTCCCTGTTGGCAATAAACAAATCACAGAATTAAACATCATTTAATTCAGTTCACACCTCCTCTATAATATAATAAGATTACCTTTTTTGATTAAGGTACAAACATTGTTATCTGATTAAAATATCTATAGAGCTTACCCATCTAACGTAACGAGTATCAGAAAAAAATGTTTTTACACAAATTATTTGTTTGTGCTGTTTTTGTAACTTTAGTAACTACTGTACATTTTGAAGAAGTTCTTCTGGCTGGGTTAAATATGAGGTTTTTTCAAAGTAATTTTGGGAAACCCTAAATCTGGTTTGATGCTCTCTCTGACCTTTGACTGCGATGGTGGTCTGGGGTTTCTCCACAAAGAGACCAGTTAATTCTGACAACTGGGATTCCTGCCCGGGCACATGCTCTGAGAAAGAGAAGAAAAAAAAGGTGTGAGGATATAAAACTTTATGAACCCATCGTCTTGGATGGACTATGCAGGGAATCCTGTGATTTGGAGACAATGAAAGAAATGATTTGTACTCTTCATAAAAAGAAAATAGTACAGCCCAAATCTGGGGGGAAACCATACCATTTATTATCATTATCAATATCACAATCTTTGCATGGTCTAAATGTATAAGTGCAGGTGAATTTGATTAACTTTCTCCCTTTGCGTATCGTTGATTCTGCCATTGGATGAGAAAGACACTTGCACTTTAATATCAATAACAATATCATTGTTTTTCCATGTATATGTCTTAGACACATACATGCCTAGAGGGTTTGTGTGTCTTACCATCCTCAGGCAACTCTGCACCGGAGAGAAAGAAAGAGAGAGTAAGGCAATACGTTAGGTACCGATTAAGTTACACACAAACTTACAGAACTACTGAACTCCTACATTGCGTACAAAAAATTGGGAATATTTCATTTTGAAATATCTAATGAGTTTCTGAGTTTCGTGCTGGTCTTGGGGGCTGGATCTGAGGTAGAGCAAGCAGACCATGGGTGCCCCCAGATGACAGGTAGAAATAATGTTTCTATAATGACCCATTATAAGATGAAGAACCAGAGATCGTCAATTCCCCATCTTAAGAGTGAGCTTGATTGTCAGAACAAGTTGTAATACATCTCTCATTTCCATTGCATGTTGGTTTGAAATGTATTTCAATTCAACCTGTTTCAAACACTCTAGCTTTTTCCAAGCAATGTGAGACCCCTGACTGTGACTTTCCTCTCATAGCACAACATAAAACACGTCATTATTTCATGATATACCGCAACGATATATCATCGGACCTCATTAACAGATGAATGTTACAATTGCTTGACTTTTGCCAGAGCAATTATTTTTCCTAATTTGACCAGTCAGAACCAGTGGGACGGACCAGAGGATCCCTCACCAGAGTCAGTGACTGCACGCTTTCAGGCAATGGTGAGGCGCGGGATCACGCTAAAATATCGTGCATGCTCACACTAACAGTGTGACGCATGAACAGTGACGTGCACATCGCGCTGATATGTGGAGCCATGCTGGTGACTTCTTAATCAAATTAAGGCGTGGTCACAACTTAAGGTGTGTTCATGAAATTGTTAAGATGAGGATGATGTTCTCCACGAACTCATTTTTATGGATTAGGACCACCAGAGCTGGTTAGTACTTCGTTGCTGCACCTAAGAATAGTGGAACTCCGGAAGTCGAACTTAATTGGTTCCAGGTGGTGACCCAAGCTCCAATTTGCTAAAACTTTAAGAAATAATAATTAACAGGATTAATCCGTTCTTGCGCCCCAAATTATTTTTTATGCTTATACTCCAGTCCATCTAAGACAGGCCCTTCACACCCTTCACAGAAGGTGAAACAAGCAGGTATATGTAATATATTATTCAAACATGTATTTAGTGATTAAAGTAAAATCAGAAACATCACCCAATTCCAAAGGCTGCATTTTCGTGGTAGCTACAGGACGCATATATGATTGAGCGTCACAATGACTTCTGTCTTCTCATTATATTTTGAAGGGGTTGGTAATGGGAGCTATTATTTAGTTACTATTAACCAAGGGACAAGAAATCTGTCCAATCAGATTGACGATTTTCTGTACGAGGGCTTGGCCATAACGATCAAATAAGGAAGGTAAGAGCAATATCAGCTGAGTCTACCCACAAAGTTATAGACCATTTTCTGGCAAAGAAGCGGAGAAGGAACTGGTGAATTTGTAGTAATGAGTAGTATAAAAATAACTTTGCTAAACGGTTGAACTTGTAGGAATATTTTTGGTAATCTGTATTTTGAAATCCATCAAATAATATAAAGCCAAGCTCAAGTTCCTGTTGTGGTTGTTCCCTCGCCTTAATAACTCCTCCTTACGATCTCATAAGAACTCATAAGGTCATGACCACACCTTACTTTTATTATTATAAGAAAGAATGTCACTAGCTTGCCTCTTTATTGATACTTCTTGCACGTTCAGGATGAAAGTTCACAGTGATGTGCAAGTTCACACTTCTGGGTGTCGCACACTCAGAGTGACTGTGTTGTGCAGGCTTGAAGTGAGTGTTGCAATGCAACATTGTGCAAGCTAACGGTGACAGTGTTGGACATGCATGCTCAATAATCGTGAGCGTACTCATTCATGAGTGGCTGATCACCAAAACACTTGTACGCATGCACGGAAACAGACACGCCGAGTGAGTCGGCTGGATCGTTTTTTTTTCTCTTACCATCTGTCCCATCCTCCTCCTCTGCATGAAAAGAAGCAACAAGCAAACGGTCAGGTTAATTAGCAGACAGGAAACCGTTAAATTAACACACGACAGCTGGGAATCCACGGGTCGGCGAGTGGAAGGTGTGGACGAACGGAACAGACGGGCACATTCAAAACGTTTTACACGCATGTACAGATATTTTAGGCTCCAGATGTATCGGTATCTGCTGCATAACAGCACTGAGCACAGAATATGAGGCCTTCCTCAATCCAGCATCTCTCCAGGTCGTCCAGATTCCAAGATCTGCTCTTGAGAACTTTTCTTTAGCTCATCTGTGGGTCCTCAGTGGGGTTAGGGTTTCATTCTAAAAGCTTGTAGACGTTCTTGGCGCTGTTCCTCAAATATTTTTGTTCCATGATTCAGTTGTATCCTTTCCTACCTTGCTCTTCTTTCTTAATGCCTTGAACTCTTGCCTCCAAGAATCATGAACCTGGTTACATGCCAACTTCAGCTCAATGCTAAAAGAAACATTTCTGATCACCAGGGTGAATTCTGTAACGTTACTGTGTTGTTTGTCCTTCTATAACGGTGCACAACTACAGTGTTCCTCTGACTCATGTCTGTCATTCAAATCTCATATTAGTTCCCTTGTCTGTGTTTTTTTTATCATGTCCAGGTTCTCTCCACCCCTGCTCTACATTTTCTTCTTTCAAGAAGCTTTTTCTTCTTTCATGAAGTTTCACAGCTCAAAACCTACCTGTTCTCTTAATATTTTTACGTTTGGTGATTGCGTGTCAAGTCCTGTGGAACTCTGGTTTCCTCCCACATTTCAGATACATGCATTAGGTTAATAGGTGATTCTAAAGTGCTCTTAGTGTACATATGGGTGTGTGAGTGCCCTGTCGTCGTTGTATGTAATTCATAAGATCTCATGCAAGAAACTGAAATGAGCTAAAGAAATCCAGCATGAACAGATTACAGTTCTCCCGCATGCAGAGCCTGGAATATAGTTGCAATAACTTACCAACAGATGGCGCTGCTTCCTCTTTCTGAGGAGCTGAAAATACAAACACAAGTACAGGTCAAAGAAATATCAAAGGTCCTCGTTTAAACTCAGTGCCTCATGACAGAGAAAAAGGACAACATTATTTAATTAAAGCTGTTATTTATCTTTGTGGTAACGTTCGTAAATATTATATTTGTTGAGTTGGGTGTAACATATAAGTGTGCGAGTAATGCATGTTGATTCGTGTAGCAGCACGTGGGATTTACCAAACGTGAAAGATGAGAATTATTAACTGTGCACGAGACTTAAAAATGAGAATACAGTGTAGTCATTAAAGTGTTTCTGTAAACTGAAAAAAATGCATATCTACCATGTGTATTAAGGATATGGTGTGCATTCATTCAGCATCCTGTTGCTGGTTTGTGGTTTGATTTTCCTCGGACTACCAGGACAAACGGTCCTCACCAAAAGCACCACACAAGCTCACATAAGTTCTCACTCATGCAACACCTTGGCTTTTAAAAGAACATATCTCAGAGCTTAACATGTGCTTAGAATTGGACTGTATCTAAACCGTACATGTTTGTTTAGTAAATGAACGATCATAACATTTTGGCTTATAACCCGCACCAAGCTACTAATTATATACTAATCTGTCCAGCACATGCCTGCTCTCGTTTTGTTTAATGTTTACCCTTTTGCTCTCGGTGCAAATCTTAAGATCCAATTAATGCAACACGTCAAGTTGCTGTACAGGGTGTATGCAGACAAACCGTCCCACGAGGGACATGAGACACCAGGCTTGGCCTTGCCCCCTAGGGTCTGGATGCCTCTCTGATGGAGGGGGGCATACTGAGGGATCCACACCTCTATTTAGGTTGAGAATTATCTTTCAGGGTGAAATTCTGCTCGAACTTTCAGTGCTTGGCATAGATCCTCTAACCGTAAAAGGCTCTTAAATTCATACACATGCTCTCAAATGACGTAGTGGCTCTCGCTCAGATGGCAGAAACTTTTATGCAAAGTCATTAACAACTACGGTAGAATCCAATCCCACCCGATAATAGATTTGTTACTGAATCTGACAGAGTGCTGATATAACTCAGTAACACTGAGAAAACACAACTGCTTACAATTCACAAATAAAGTTAGGGGATATTTCATTATTTTTGTGAGTAGTATAGCTAAGGCTTAGCTGTCTTGCTTGAGGTCCAGACAGTGATCGCTTTAAGCTCACACCTACTGCATAGTAGTTCAGAGCTTTAACAACAAGCTCTTCTACTTAAACCAGCCAGTAATGTACTAAAACAATAATCTCATTACATTCCGTACATGCATAAAGCTAACGATTAATGTTGTTACTGTAATTCAGCTGATTAATAAGAGCTAAGAGAAAATGTAAGACTAAAAAATGAAGCCCAGGTCTCACTCAAAATGATCAAACCAAATCTGATCTAGAGAACTGGACGTTAACAGTTAACTGATTTCAGTTGGTTTTCTGAGTCCGCATAAGCGCTAAAGACTAAACTGAGGCGGTTGCCAGGTCTGCTCATTCTAACAGATTGGCTTTATTTGGGTTATTTTTTCATTGACTGTGGTGTTTTGTTTCTCGAAGAATCCGGCAAATTTTTGGAATTAAACACAGCCAAACATCTAACGAACACTTTGTGGAGAAGCCGAAACGCAGTATATAGCCTAGGCTACTCGAGACAATGACGAATTTTGTTATTTAATATTAAAGTTTGAGGTTTAGGTCACCTATTTCTGTGAAATTATTGGCTGGTTGCAAAGTAGAAATCAGATTATTTCTTGAGCCATGTAAACCCCATTATCTGATTACTCAAGTGCAATATATACAAATTGATCAGATTACTATTCAAATCTGCAAAATGCATATCATTGCATTGGTTAAATAGAAGGGGTGTCTATATATTTTTGGCCATCAAATTATTTTTGATAGAATCCTAAACTGCGGTTCAGTTATTAGACCAGCTCCTAGTGAACCCAAGTGCAGTTTCACTATAATGCAAATGTGATTAATTTCTTCTCTAAACCAAATACACTTTGTATGAAATATCCCATAATGAAATATGCCTTAACTTTTGTGAACAGTGTACTGATCGAGCATGATTTGAATGCCATAGTAGAGTATTGTGAGGTCAGAAATTAAGAGTCACAGATCTGGATAGTCTCCAGCACCTTGTTGAATCCGTGCCATGACGAAATAATAAAAGAGAGGTCTATCCAGTTCATGAAATAAGATTCTAATAGGTTCAAATTGAGCTCATAGTTATCATAGTATGTTTTACAGTGTTTACACAGCACTGGCAAAGCTTACTAATATCTCTATTTATAGCATAGTGTGGTCGTGACTGTAAACTAATCCTTCTGTAGTATTTGGAGCAACTAATGGTTGCTGTTTGATGCTCAGGTTTATACTATAGGTTCTGTGTGTTAGTTATAAAGAACCCTTATTGATGGTGTGTGGGTTATACGTTTACATGTACAGTATGTAGCAGATGCCCTTATCTAGAGTGACTTGCAAAAGTGCTTTAAGACATCAGTAACATAATCTTTTCCTAATAATGAGGAATCTAAACAAGAATAATCTTTCAGAGAAGGGGGGTATTCGAGGTAAGTGCGGAAAAAATGGGTCTTTAAACAGCGTTTGAAGATAGCCAGAGACTCAGCTGTTTGAACTGAGAGGGAGTTCATTCCACCACTTAGGAGCCAAAACAAAGAAGACTCTAGATACCTTTCTCATCCCCTGAGAGACGAAGGGACCAGTCGAGCAGTGCTAGAGGACCGGAGTGAGCGAGGTGCAGTGCAGGGTGTGATAAGTGCTGCAAGGTAGGAGGG
>JAUZSU010033558.1:0-10334 GCA_034780255.1 Parotocinclus maculicauda | reverse complement strand
CATGTTCGTTTAATCGGACCAGCCGGTTATTAGGACCAAAACGATCCCGTCCCGATGTGGTCCCATTAACCGGATTCTACTGTATTATATACAGGTGGAGGTAAAATATTTTCTTTCGGTGGATATTAGCAGTGTGAAATCATTTTATTATAACCTGTGTTTCTACAGTCCTGATCCTCAACATCATAAAGACTTTGGTCACCATTTGGAAAAACCGGAACTCTTAGAGGAACTAATGAAGAATTACTCGCTAAAAACAGGTGGAAACGCCACAAATATAAACCAATTATTTATTTGCTTTACCTTAGTGACTCAAACAGACTCAGACTGAATCATTTACCTTAGTGACTCAAACACACTGAATCATTTACCTTAGTGACTCATACAGACTGAATCATTTACCTTAGTAACTCATACAGACTGAATCATTTACTTTAGTGACTCATACAGACTGAATCGTTTACTTTAGTGACTCATACAGACTGAATCATTTACCTTAGTGACTCAAACAGACTGAATCATTTACCTTAGTGACTCAAACAGACTGAATCATTTACTTTAGTGACTCATACACACTGAATCGTTTACTTTAGTGACTCATACAGACTGGATCGTTCACTTTAGTGACTCATACAGACTGATTCATTTACCTTAGTGACTCATACAGACTCAGACTGAATCATTTACCTTAGTGACTCATACAGACTGAATCGCTTACTTTAGTTACTCATACAGACTGAATTGTTCACTTTAGTGACTCATACAGACTGAATCATTTACCTTAGTGACTCAAACAGACTGAATCATTTACCTTAGTGACTCATACAGACTGAATCATTTTCCTAAGTGACTCATACAGTCTGAATCATTTTTCTTAGTGACTCATACAGACTCAGACTGAATCGTTTACCTTAGTGACTCATACAGACTGAATCGTTTACTTTAGTGACTCATACAGACTGAATTATTTACCTTAGTGACTCATACAGACTAAATCGTTTACCTTAGTGACTCATACAGACTGAATCGTTTACTTTAGTGACTCCGTTCTCTGTTTCTAAACACCAGGCATTCCCATGGATTCTTTAAAACTCTCTCTCGGTTCGGAGATTTTCCGTGACTGCTACGAGGAGGACCCCCATGTGCTGCGCGTGGTTGGTGGCGCCCTCCACGACTTCCTGAACAGCTTCAACGTCCTGCTGAAGCAAAGCACGCCACCTACGGCCGAATCTCGGCGGCACGTGTGCCAGGCGTCGGTGCTGTGTCTGGATAAAGACCCGGGTCTCCTCACCGTCTACTACTTCTACCCTCACTCCACCACCGAACTCTTCTTCCCCGGCATCATCCAGGCCGCCGCCCTCTTCCTGTACGGCACCAGCGTGGACGTCAGGACGGACGAAGAAGGTGGGGTCCTGAATACGGGCCACCAGCCCCACCTCCTGTACTCCGTAGCGGTCAGAGACGCGAGGAGCCTGACGCCCAGCCCCATGAGCACGCACTCGTTGGGTCACATCCCCCTCTCGCTGCTGTACTCCACCTTCCCCTTCCACATCCTGTTGGACCAGGACATGGGCGTTCTGCAGATGGGCGACGGGCTCAGGCGAAGGCTGTGGCGTGGAAGGGACGGGCAGCGGAGGGCGACGTTCGAGGAGCACTTCGTCATCGTCCTGCCTGAGATACGGGCAGATTTCCAGGGCATCCTCACCATGCTCAATACGCAGTTTGTCCTGCGGGTGAAGCAGCAAGCCATGAGCGCCACCTCCAGCTCCGACAAGGTAATTCAACCCGTACAGTCCTAACGATGCCAGTCGTACAAAACCAAATGTGGACAGCGATGGCTCGGCCATCCGCTAAACGTCCACGTTATCCTTAGCAAACTGGGCGCCCGCCCTTGCTGCTGGGTAAGAGAGGCCTTTACTTGCTTAGAAGTTATCCCGGGTTCCTTTGTGACCTCATGGAAGATTAAACACCTTGGTCTTGAAGTGATCCTTGTAGGCCAGAGTAACCATGGTCTGTCTGATGGACTGTGGATTGGTGGAGACCAAACTCTTTGGATGTGGCCTTTTTTAAACTCTTTTAATCCAGATTTTTAAGGTTTTATGCCGGAAAACCTTTTAAATCTGTAGGCATCGGGTAAAGAAGCCAAGGCGAGTAGAAGCTCTGAATAAACACCACGGTTCCATAAAAACACCTCAAACACGGGACGTGGTGCACGGTGATCATCAGAAGGCTGCTCTGCTCTGATCAGGCTGCTCTAATTAGGCGGATTTGCTCCGTCACGCCCTTTCCTCCTGACCCGAGAGCTGCCGTGTGTGCGTCCTTCTAAAGGTTATGTCCTGAATTTGTTGTGGATAAACTGATCCTGGATCTGTCTAACCTTTAACTGGAGCTAAATGTCAAAGTAGAAGCTGTAGAAGCCATCGCCTCTCATGGCCTCTCGTAAGAACGTCTCAGGAACAAATTATTATCAGCGTTATTATCTTTATTATCGTTACTATCTTTATTATGCTCAACCCCGAGCGTCTGCCGCCTTGGAATTTGGTATGTTCTCCAGCAGTTTCCCTTGCACGCTTCCTTCCTTCCAGCTGTGTTTTGACCTTTCTTCTGCTTTTCATTCTCTCGTTCCATCTGCCTCTCCGCTTTGTTTTATTAACGCACAACGCAGCCCTGGCTCAGCCCAGAGCCCGTGTTTGGCATGTTCTCCACCGGCCTGTAAAACGTCCTTCCATTCTGTTGGCAGGCTTTTGGTTTACAAAGGCAGGAAGAAGACGTAAAAGATGTGAACTTTATGACGTGCGCTGTTGTCTCTCAGCCCACACTCAGCACAAGTGCTCGTTCATCTTCCGCTCGCTTATTAAATGTCACCCGAGTTTATACAGAAGGGCCCTTGGAAGGGCGCCTAATCCCTCTAGACGGGGAGGTGTGCGCAGCTCTGGGCCTTACCGGAGAGTATTTTGGGATCGGTAAGTCTTAAAGGGGCTAAAGAAAGGTCTAAATCCCGACGGTCCGAATCCGAAGATCATCCCGGAGGGACGCGGGACTCTTCCGTCGTTATTTTGTACATTTATAGTTTGCAGCAACATATTATCGTTGCTGATCCTCCTCCTCTGCAGCACATGGACCTGAAGGGCCAGATGATCTTCATGGCGGAGGCGAACGCTGTGCTCTTCCTGGGCTCCCCGTGCGTGGACCGGCTGGAAGAGCTGACGGGGCGCGGCCTCTACCTGTCCGACATCCCCATTCACAACGCCCTGCGGGACGTGGTGCTGGTGGGCGAGCAGACCAAGGCTCAGGACGGCCTGAAGAAGCGCCTGGGTAAGGCCAAAGCGGCCCTGGAGAGCGCCCACCAGGCTCTGGAGGAGGAGAAACGCAAAACGGTGGAGCTGCTCTTCACCATCTTCCCCGGGAATGTGGCCCAGCGCCTCTGGCAGGGCCTCGCCGTGCAGGCCAAGAAGTTCGACGGGGTCACCGTCCTCTTCTCCGACATCGTGGGCTTCACGGCGATCTGCTCCCGCTGCACGCCCATGCAGGTGGTGGACATGCTGAGCGCCCTCTACACCCGCTTCGACCACCACTGCGGCGAGCTCGACATCTACAAGGTGAGCCCCGACCCCACCCGACCCGACCCTCGGGTTGAGTAACAGTGCTGCTGGAGCTAATGACCCAGCCGGAGCTTATCTCTGTCAAATAAAAAAATAAAATAATTTAAATAAAAATAAAATAAATAAATAAAAAACAAGCAGGGGGATAAAAATTTATCAAACTCTGTCCAATTAAACTCTTATTAATCGTTTGCTGTTTTTCCATTTTTCCTGTTTTTAATCATTTCTTTTTTTTTGTTTGTTTGTAATTTTATTTAGCTATTTATGTGTTTTTTTTTTCAGTTTCGGTCCTTCTGCCTATCACTAAACATTTTCATATCTTCCTTCTGCCCTTTCATTTTTTTCTTTTTTCTTCCATTTTATTCTTCCTTATTTTCTTTCTTTCTTACTTTTCATTTTACTCATCTTATTACTTTTTGTTTCTTGAATTATTTCCCTTTTTCAGCTTAACTTTGATCATCTTTTCTTTCTTTCTTTTTCTTTCTTTCTTACTTTCTTAGTTTTTCTCTTTCTTTCTTTCTTTTTCTTTCTTTCTTTCTTTCTTTTTTTTTCTTTCTTTTTCTTTTTTCTTTCTTTATCTTTCTTTCTTTCTTTGTTTCTTTCTTTTTCTTTTTTCTTTCTTTCTTTGTTTCTTTCTTTTTCTTTCTGAATTTGTTTCTGTCTTTCTTTCTTCTAACCACATTTTATTTTATTTTTTTAGTATTTTTTTTCATCAGGTTTTCCTTCTTTATATATAAATATATATTTACAATAATAGTGATATTATATTAATATAAATTAATATTAATATAAATTAGAATAATATTCTTTATACAGCCTTCCTTTTTTTATTTTTATTTTATTCTAGCAGCCTTTGCATTTTCTTTTCTCCGTTTCCTCTTCTTTGTCTCCATGCCTTTTTTAAATTTCCATTTTAAATCATTTCTTATTTTATTAATTAAGATCTCTTCTTTTTCTGTATTCTGTTTTTTTTTTTTATCTCTATCTTTCTGAATCATTTCTGTTTTTTGTTCTTTTTTAAGAAGCCAGTTTAGGGTTTATACTTACTTTTTTACAGGATCTAAATCTGCCCTGGCGGAGAACGGGGGGGGGTTTACTGGGGGTAATTAATCAGCGGCCACCCCCCCGTCTCCGAGGTGACATTACCTAATGTAATCAGTGTCTGTGTGAAAGTAAAACATCTGGTCCACGTAATGTTTAGCTGCCCATGCCAGTCTGCTTACATTCTTACAGAGGGCTCGGTCCTAAAATAGATGCCCCGTACCCGCCTGGCACCGACTGCAGAACAAACAGGAGACGCTTCATATCCTGATCCTGATCTGTAAATAATCCAGTGAATTCTAATGAATGCTAACCCTCCTAATACTTTTATTTTGCTTTTTCCCGGCGGTAGGTGGAGACGATCGGTGATGCGTACTGCGTGGCAGGAGGTCTGCATAAGGAGAGCCCAACCCACGCCGTGCAGATCGCCCTCATGGCACTGAAGATGATGGAACTGTCTGATGAGGTCACGACCCCCATGGGCGAGGTCATCAGGGTCAGTGTTACATCTCATGATGGGTCTAGTGCACGTTCGAACTCGGCCTCTGGTGAGGTGAGGTCCGATGTGACCGAAAGCTTCGGTTAACCCCAGACCGGGGTGCGCCTACATTACAATCAGATGTCATGACCTTGATCTGACCCCACAGGACCCTCACTGTTTAAGCGCTAACTGATTGGTTCCTCTCTTCCTCAGATGCGTATCGGGATCCATTCCGGGTCGGTCCTGGCCGGCGTGGTCGGGGTAAAGATGCCTCGGTACTGCCTTTTCGGAAACAACGTGACTTTGGCGAACAAGTTCGAGTCGTGCAGCGTCCCGAGGAAAATCAACATCAGTCCCACGACCTACAGGTTTATAAGATTTATTACACACCGCAATCTGGCAACCTCAAACACTACAGGAACCTTTTCAGGAACTTTAGGCGCATTTCCACTGCAGGAACGCCTTCAGGGACTTAAAATATTTGCATTTACAGCCACGTGATTTGAATCAAGACATATTAAGGAACCGTTTTAGTTACTTTAATGTATTTTGCACTTCTGGAACTATTTCAGAAACGTTTACATTTACAAACTGTAGGTTTACATGTACCTGTGTAAACTATAGAGCATAAGGCAAGTTAACAGAAACCTTCTTAAGAACTAAAGAAACTTTTTGATAAACTTTAAGCACCTTATCTCTGTTGAATCCCTTTCAGGAACTAAAAACCTTACTAGAATGCATAAACCTTTACAGAAATGTAAAAAAATAAAAAAAAATAAAAAACCTTCAGAGGATCTTTTTTAAGAAACTTATGGCACATTTACAGTATTAAAAATGTTTACAGGAACCGTTTTAGTTACTCTGGTGTCTTTTGCACTTCTGGAACTATTTCAGGAACATTTACATTTACAAACTGTAGGTTTACATGTACCTGTGTAAACTTTACAGCAGAAGGCAAGTTAACAGGAACCTTCTTAAGAACTCTATTTCCATTTCCACCGTTTACTTCATTAAAAAAAAAAAAAATAACTAAAGAAACCTTTTGATACATTTTAAGCACCTTATCTCCTTCGAATCCCTTTCAGGAACTACAGGAACCTTACTGGAATGCATAAACCTTTACAGAAATGTTAGACAAAAAAAAAAGTTTACATTTAAAGAACTTTTAGAGGATATTTTTTAAGAAACTTATGGCACATTTACAGTATTACAAATGTTTACAGGAACTGTTTTAGTTACTTTAGTGTCTTTTGCAGTTCTGTAATTATGTCAGGAACGTTTACATTTACAAACTGTAGGTTTACATGTACCTGTGTAAACTATAGAGCATAAGGCAAGTTAACAGGAACCTTCTTAAGAACTTTATTTCCATTTCCACCGTTTACTTCATTTTAAACTTCAGGAACTGTGTGTAGATATTTAGGAACCTTACTGGAATGCATAAACCTTTACAGAAATGCTATAAAAAAAACTTTTAGAGGATCTTTTTTCAGAAACGTATGGCACATTTACAGCATTAAGAACTTTTACAGGAACCTTTGTCTAAAATATGGGGTACATTTTAATAGTTTATACTTGTATACTTCTATATCCAGCCAAATTTCCATTAGAAGAATGGAACTGGTTCTCTTTTGGTTGTTTTAAATCTATCTTTATGTTTTTTATTTATTTATTTTATTTCAGGTTGTTACAGGGTCAACCTGAGTTCTGCTTCATCCCTCGATCCAGAGAAGATCTTCCACCAAATTTCCCCTCTGACATCCCGGGAATCTGTTACTTCCTGGAGGCGGCAGAGAGAACGTAGATGCCATGAAGAACCCTCAGAGTGGTACTGCCTGGTTCTGGTGCTGGTTCTGGTGCCGGTTCTGGGGCAGTATGGATCTCTGAGCCACACGTAGCAAGTTCCTCCAGCAATAGAACGTGAGCGAGCCTGAGCAGCTTGGTTGGAGCTGCAGGTGTAGACAGAGAGTCCGAATCTCCGAGAACGTTTCCTAGAAAAAAACTGTAAAAAAACCCAAAACAATTTAATAAAACAATACACAGAGTTTATATCTGAAACCTTTCAAATTGAGAACTGTCAAAAGATCGTGCCGTGTGACGACGTTTTTAAGGACACGCCAAACACGTCTTTGTAAGTGCAGTGACAAGTCCATCCATATGTCGTGGATACTGGTTTTACGTGGTGAAGTTTTGAGTTAATTGGCTTTCCAGCTGATCCATTTTGAAAGTCTATAACGTTAAAGCTGGTACATGTCTTCTTTATATACAGTATATACACTCACCATCTGGCACACTTCACATTTTAGCAGCTTTAATCAGACCCTAGTCCCGGCAGGGGGTCCTGGTTCGGGTTCCAGCACCGTTTGACGGGTGGATGGTTAAAAGGTTTGTTGTAGTAGTTTTGCTCACTCTCACAGTAATAATAATAATAATAATAATATTAAAGAGTTTTACAGTGTAGCTCGACCACACTGAATGTTCAGCTATTCTAAAATCAGCCTTTCTCTACTAAACGTGACTTTTTGTATTGTACTAGAGTTGTAATAAACATTAATAAACATTGTGACTCCTCAGTGCCTCCATCGTCTCAAATTCATTCACGTTTTTTAAATAAGAGTCAGATATGGCTCAAAAAAGAGAGAAACAAAAAGCATAGGGTCGAAATGACAGAGGACAACTAAGGGAAATATGGTAATGAGATGGACATGCATCCGAACTAGGGCATCGTTTGGAAAACATCAGGTAAGGGAAAAGGTCCCGGAATGTCCAGAGACAACAGTTCAGTTTATTATTCCGGCTACATACAAATAAGTATCATTTAACTTAAACGTTATTTATTAATCTGCTGGATCCACAGAAACGAGGTAAATCAACCAACCGTCGAAAGCAAAACAAACAGTTATGGAAAAATAGCAGGCAGCCAACCAATCAAACATAAAAACGAACGGAGAAAAACGACCAAAAACAACAAAATAATTCAATAAAATCCATGTAACAATATTAACTCACCAACCCAACAAGCGCCCAAAAAAAAAAAACAATGAAATCAAATCAACAGTCAAATAACAACCCACAATAAAAAACTATAACCACGCCAATGACAGGCAAATATAAACAAAGAACAAAGATAAACTAACTAACACAATAAAGATTAGAACAGAATTAGCAACAGAGCTAGGCGTACGAGTTTAACATGCTAGGCTTCCTTTCTGAAATCATATCCATGTTTAACAGACTGCTTGAACAATTTATTTATTTATTTAAAGTTTAAATATGACAGTAGTATGAGCCACCAGGATATAAAATATATTTACACGTTTCATATTTAAGTTTAAAAACGCGAACTTTAATGTGCTGTGTAACTATTAGCCGTACCCCTGGGAGAACTCATCTCAAACCCGCTCCAAAAACACACACGTTCAGCTCTTTTTGAGCAAACTAACCCCGGATTCTAAGAGTTTATGTTTTATTAAATGAACAAAACGTCGTTTATAGTGAATGAAACCTTTATGTGAGCTGAAATGGAACAATATGGGTAAAAGTGAGCTCGCATAGCGCGATGGATGGAGCATAGGACGGCGGGCTTGCCGCGCATGCGCAGTGCTGTAACCCTCACTGGCGCTTCTCTGAGGTTTCATTTGAGGTTCCTGCTGTCCATCAAACATCTGCCTGCGTTCCGAATGGTGGATCCTCCAGAACAGCTGGGAGTCCGAGCCGAGCCGAACCTTTATTCTTTTATTCTGAGCGCGTAAAGAAGCGAATCGATCGAACCATGGTGAGTGCAAACGGATGTTTAGTTCTCTGTTTATGCATGACGTGTTATTTATGCACATTTTTTATCATTATTACATTGTTTTTACCTCCCACTTTATGATCAGGAGTAATTAGAACATAATCCATCCGTATCGCGATGATTATACTTAGGTTAGATCTCGTTAAGGGAGCAGGAACTCTTTAGGGAACTGTAGCATATAAATAAGCGTTCTGGTTCTGCTTTTAACCTCCTCGGTCCCGGACAGTTTAAAAACAAAACATGTTCTTTAACACTGTATGATCACATCGGTCAATAAATAGTGTTTTATAACTAAAACTAACACAAACCAACAATAATTAACACAGGGACTGTCCCTTGTCCACTATATTAGCTTAATATCAAAACTAAGAGCATGGAATCGGATTAATTTATTGATTTATTATCACCAGAATAGAAAGTATAAATTTTTGTGTTTACTGTAAGTGGAATGATTTAATCTGTGTTTCTGTTAATGTTACTAAAAAAATGTCTGGTTAAGAATAAAAAACAAATTTAACAGGGGCATTTGTTGTACTGGGACACATGCAGAATTTATAGGGGCACCAGTGTACCCGTCTGCTCACCAATCGGTCGTGGGCTGAAAAAAAGGCTTTTTAAGACTAAAGTTACTCTGTCATGGATAATAAGCCAATAAACACTCGAGATTTATTAGGCTATTAAATGCATTAATTCATCTTAAAGCGCTTAACTCTTACCTTGTCAGCAGTGTGGGTGTTAGCTGGGTGCTGGGGCATTATGGGAGATGTAGTGCATGTGGGCAGTTTGCGTGGCGTGTTTGGGAAAAAAATCCTGTTTCCTTTCCTCTGTAATTTTAGTGCAGTGGAGCAACTTATTACTGGGACATGTAACCCGACACAACCCCAAAAATAACCACCCAAAATTAACCCCCCAAACATAACCACCAAAAAATAACCACCAAAAATAACCCCCCAAAAATAACCACCCAAAAATAACCACCAAAAATAACCACAAAAAATAACCACCAAAAATAAACACCAAAAAATAACCACCAAAAATAAACACCAAAAAATAACCACCAAAAAATAAACACCCAAAAATAACCACCAAAAATAAACACAAAAAAATAACCACCAAAAATAACCACCCAAAAATAACCACCCAAAAATAACCACCAAAAAATAACCACCAAAAATAACCACCAAAAAATAACCACAAAAAATAACCACCAAAAAATAACCACCAAAAATAACCACCAAAAATAACCAACCAAAAATAACCCACACCCCCCAAAAAATAACCCACACACCCCCAAAAATAACCCACACATCCCCAAAAATAACCCACACACCCCCAAAAATAACCACCCAAAAATAACCCAAACACCCCCAAAAATAACCCACACACCCCCAAAAATAACCCACACATCCCCAAAAAT
>JAUZSU010033537.1:0-10336 GCA_034780255.1 Parotocinclus maculicauda | reverse complement strand
TTTTTCACATGGTCATAATGGGGTATTTTGTGTAGAATTTTAAGGAAAGAGATAAATTTAATACAATTTGGAATAAGACTGTAACGGATGTCTCAATTTGGAATAAGCGCTGTGAATACTTTCCGGATGCAATGTAACAAACTTAATAACGGCAACTCAGTGTATTTATGAATAGTAAAAAGTCAGAGTTTGCTTTAGCACTTTTAGCACTTTTTGACTACTTATTTAAATAAATAGTTTCTTAAACACTGAAAATGTAGTAGGAGTACTCACTGTAAACATTCGAGTCTTGGACGGTTTAAAAGTTGGGTAATAATTCACAGCCAGGTTTAAGAACGAGTTACGGAATTTGTCGATTTCATTATGTCCCTGCACTAACTTGTACAGTTCCAGACACATGAGGCCTGCTACTGCAGCTGTAGTTGTGGCGATGGCAGGGATGATGCGTCCGGCGATGCGCTTGCTCTGCAAAATGGCATACAAGTTCATTTTCATTTGTATAAAAGGGAATATACAGATGTCAATTTCTATTTCTGAGTGTGGCTTGGTATGGATTTATTTATTTATTTATTTTACTTATGTAAAATATGTATTACATGTGCATAATCAGACTACATGGCACATGTTACAATTGTCATGTAGCATTCTTGACTGTATGTGTATTTCATGGATTAACTATAGTCCTGTACCTCATGCCGATCTTTTGCAGGTATATCATAATTCTCTGCCCTCAGGTTAGATGCTGCCACTATATAGTCCATGTGAAAATTACTGTCATCATCCTAAAAAACACAACTTGGGTCTCAGTATACACAGACAAAACAAACAATGTACAGACTGTCAGGTGTGACTAAACTTATAATAATAAAAGTGGCTGTTTTTTATTTTAAGTAGACAGATATATATTGTAGAGTTCCACCACCTGTTTGTTAATGCACTGTTTTGTCTACAGTACAATATCATCGCTACAACACCAGCTGTTGGAGTTTTCAAAACCATGATAAACATCTAGTTGCCCCATTATGATACAAACAACAGTTGTACAATTGATCCAGCTGAAATAAACAGGTGTGGAAAATACACAAAGCAGGTACATAATGTTCTAGATGCATTGTTATCAAGGCATTTTCAAACAGTTCCTAGTATTTAGTGCCCTTTACTGCAAATATACAACCCCAAGTCAGAAAAAAAGTTGGGACAGTATGGAAAATCCACATAAAATACTAGGGCTTCTTAAATTTATTTTAACACTTTATTGCTGGCAGTAGGAACCTGAGATAATTCATGTTTTGTATGGCATTTCAGGCCTGCAAAACATTCCAAATAAGTTGAGACAGGAGCTAGTAATGAGTTAAAAGAAATTTGAGATTTAGAGCTAGTAATAAAACAAAAAAATAATAATAATGTGAATTTAGAACAGGTTATGTCAACTGATTATAATCACCTGATTTGGTACAAAAGCAGAATCCAGGAAAGTTTGAGTTTTTGATGAGCAATGAAAGTTTGTCAACAAATGCATGAGAAAATTTTTGTAACTTAGAAAACAATTTACCTCAAAGAAAGATTGGAAGGGATTTCCATATATGTTGTGCATAATAGGAATCCGGAGTAATTTCAGTGTGTAAAATGTTTCAACAAGACAATGCAAAACCACATGCTGCATACATTACCATAGCATGCATGAATAAGAGTTCTACAGAAGAAGAGTACTACAGTACTGACCTGTCCCCAATAGAGATTGTGTGGAGAATTTTGAAACGGAAAATGCAACAACAATGACCCTTTAGTGTTGCACATCTTAAGACATGTTTACAGTAAGAATGGGACAGAATAACACATGAAACACTAAATCACTTCATGTCCTCTGTGTCAAAACGTCTTTTAAGTGTGGTGAAAAGGAAAGGCAACATTACACATGGAATGTGTTGCAGGCCTGAAATGCAGGAATAGATGTTTATTAAGAAATTAAATTAAGTTGACCAGACAAAACATGAAATATAACAAGTTCATACTATCTGTAATGAGATAAGTCAAAGTACATGTAAGAACACTGTGTGTTTTTTAACATGCATTTTCCATTCTGTCCCAACTTTTTCTAATTTGGGGTTGCAATTTTCCTCAGTGTATGAGGTCATAGGAAAGTTTACGATCCCTTCAAAGGCCTATATGGCTGGAGGGTATTTGGGGGGGTTCACTTTCTCTGCAGTCATGCTGGCTGAAAGGCACAATGACTAGGAAGGCATTTCAGTTGCATCTATGATCACGTCATCTTCATCTAATAGCTTCTAAGAGATTTGAAGCTTCCTTTAGATGAGATCAGCATCATTCTATAGAAATGATCATATCTGCTAGATATACACCATTAATTATGCTTTACGTATTTTCATAAACATACGTCTTGGAAAGTCTAGTTCGTGATAAACACAGGCAACCTGATCAGTCTCTGCGTTCAAAGGCGTGAAAGACTGGGATAATTGGAGGCTGTGGTAGCGTAAACTGGCAATTTGATGCCTGTGGAACACCTCCTAAACACTCATTTTTTACCCTCAGGTACTGCTTGTGAATGGCCAACACGTGTGTCACCACTGAAGAGGAGACTGGGCTTGAGTTCCACCATCATACTTATATCCCAGAATACAAGTATGCACAAACTTACAGAAATACCGTATACTGAATGTGTCTGACTGTAGCCATCAATATGTCCGAAGGGCTTCTTTTCAGATGAGACTTTGATAGACCCTATGTATTTATACTGACTACACTTAACTAATTTTGTTATGTGATTTCACCCAGAAAAGTATCATTTACTAACTTACCAACTTTTGTAGCATTACTTTAAGACAAATTATAATACATTATACTACATTATACATGCTTAAAATGATACACAACACACTACAAAATGAAAAAATAGTAATACTATTGGTAGTGTGTTATTTGGCTTATGGTACTGCATCTTGGGACAGTCTGCCTCAAAATCATCTGAAGCTTTTACTCACACCCATATGCATGTCTGTACTGGCCATTCACTGAGGAGGCAGATGGCGAGTTCAGACACTTCTGTTTTTATCTGTCTCACCTGACTATTTATGTTAAGAAAGTATAAACCAGGTTTAATAGTGAACACAATTCAGATGCTGTTCCGCTGAAGGGTATTGGACGTGTGTGACGGTTTGTCTGTCCTACAGTGTGCAATGTCACACCATTATGCCACATCACAAAGAGGATCTTAACACAGATACCAAAGTTCCCTAGACTTTTTGTGAGGTTTCTCTCACCACAGCTAGCCTCTTCCTGAGAAGCTTCCACTGCAAAGCGGGAGTTCATAAAAAAAAATATGGCCTTAACAGTGGACTCTACTGTTCTGTGTACCATTAGAGCTAGGCTACGAGATGAGTTGGTTAAGGATCAGTGACCGCTTAAGTGTGGGGCAGATGGCTCAGGCACAGATTCGTGATTCTGTTAGACCTCCTACCTGGCAGCGGTCGCCAAAGTGTCTGAGGCAGAGATAAAACACACAGGAACATGTATGTATTAAATCTGCACACATACACACACTCACTTGCACAGACACAAACATTACCTTTTCGAATTCTAGTGGAAACATCCGGCTGTTCTGTCTGGCAAGCTGAAGGTTTGACAGCTTCTGCTTTAGCTCATCCAACTTGACTTTGTCTGAGAGAAACAGAGAGGTATGGTGAATATGATGTATAAACTTCCTCACAGTATACACAATCCCTGAGAATAGTGCAGTTTTGCATTTTACAGCTCTAACACTGAATTCTACTCAAGAAGACTTAGAAAGTGAGGGCACACAGGTGGTGCAGCTAGCCCTTCTGCCAGGTCAGGTGTCACATGCAGATACTACAGGCCATGTTTAAAGAAAGGAAGGACAATCTCTGGTGCTTTCAGCCAAAATTATACTGAAGAAACATATTTATAAACAAACTACAATTGTTATTTTCTTACCCTCATCTTTCCTCTCTTCATTGCTTTCTTTCAGCTCCTCATCTGTCACAGCAATTTTCACACTGGATTCTGGGGTGAATTCTGGCACATGTATTTCTTTCAAGATCTTTTTATGGTCCTCGAAGTCCATTGAACCACTGATTCCATAGATCTGGGCATATAAATTGGCTGCTGCCACAACAAAATCCATATGGGTGGTCTAGAAGGTAAGAGAGTGCAAATCGTGACATATACCTGAAGGTAAATCATCTCTGATTAGTGCAAGCCATCCATGACATAAAGTAAATAATTTACATTACAGCTGGCAGAAGTAAAACAAATGTGATAAGTGGGTTTAAAGTGTGCTATGGTAGGAAATGTTGGGTGCTAGGCTAATACGGACATTTACTGACATACTGTGTTTATGTCACACAAAGGGAAGAGATAGGTAGGCCCAGCTTGACAAGAAATAACACAAAGAAAAGTGTACTATGGAATTCACAGACACAAAACATTAGGTTTAAATCCCAGTCTCATACCACAGAATGCAAATGGTGCCAGACGCTGGAACTCTGATAACACTGACATGGACAAAAGGCCATAAAGATAATAATGACCTAAGTATTTAAAATAAAGCAATATATTATGCCTTAATACAACTTGCAAATCATATTGTTTTGTTGCATGTTTCTGTTGTACATCACATTATGGATGTCTGCCAGTCAAGTTAAGTACATGCGTCTGCCTGTAAGCTTTGGTGATTATAGATAAGGATGAAATCCACAGCAGGACAGAAAAAGTGAGATATTATCAAAAAAGACATTTCAGGCATTCCTATCCTTAGGGGGCAACAGAATATCCAAACATGTTGGACAAGCCAGAGATTCCCTGCTTCACACTTACATTAGCTGGGTCAAAGATTAAGGGATGTGGACATCTCTTAGATCCCATCCAGAACGGCAGTCCTGAGCTAGTGACCTGCAAATAGAGGACATGTAAAAGACTATAAAAGAACTGTTGCTATAAAGTGTGTCTCTATTTCTTATTGTCATAATAAATCAGAGAACAAAACAAAATGTTAGATGAGATTCATGGGTAATTAATAATAAAGTTCTGACTGAAAGGATAAATGACCAAGTCAATGCCAAAGGAATTACAGGAAAAGTATGGGGTTTTTTTTTCGTTTCTCAGCAACTATGAGTTTATCAGGTGTGCCCATTTAACACAATTTAATCCCTGATAAAAGAACAGACAGGGGCATTTTAAGGAGTAGCAACCAGTCGATGTGACCCCTTTCATCTGACTGACATTGCTGATGTCTCAGACTTATCCATTCATCTTTAAACAGCATCCTAGCTGGAGACAATGACTAGGCATGTGTCAATAAACTCTATCAAGGACCAGACAAACGTGAAGTTGTAAGATTTTAGATAAAAACTGACCTCTCTTATCATCCCTGCAGGGGACAATCTTGAAGCAACACACGTTTGCCTGTGGCAGAATCTCAACTGCACATGTGCACACAACTTTGTCGTTAAGCCTTTTTTAGTGCATCTGGCTACTCTGGCCTTGCCAACATTGCTTGCACATGTATCTATTTATTATCGATTAATATATTTGTTTGCTAATATATATCTCATTACTGCCTTTCAGACTTGTAACACATCCTGAAAAAGTCGGGCAGGACAATTTAGGGCTACTAATAAGGTAAAAAAAAAACATGTGAAAAATGTAAAAATGGGCAGAGGATCTCCAGTTAAAATGTTTAAAAACAATGTACCTCAAAAACACTGGAAGAGACTGGAAGTGTATAATATAATTAAAACATAAGAGTCTGGTGAAATTTAATCCTTCAGGCGGCACTGCATCAAACTTCATTGTATACAATAACTGATAGAACCACATGAGCAAGAGATTATTTTGGATAATCAATAAAAGTCACAATTGCAAATTAAAACATTACTGTGCAAAAATTGAATATCTGCTGTTCAGTGGTACTGGTGGTCTTGGACACATATTTTCTTTTGCCCACTGTCCATCTGGCAGTCTTGGGTGACCAGACACCCTACTGAACAGTTAATGTGCTGCACTCTCGTCCAGTTTTATATGCTTCTGTTCACACCCATTAATATGTCACTTGCTACTCAATCAAAATAATTTAGTTTGCATATAATTTGTGTAATCAAACAACTTTTTTTGAATTTTATTTTGCTTTTCTGATAATCCTGTTTAATGAAGTACAATCAAAGTTTTTTTAATCGCTTCATATTTGAAATATCACCCTTATTTTTATGAGCAGTGTAATACCTGAGCCAAGGTCGCCCTGTCGAGGTCCTGACCATTAAAAAACAGGGTAAATGAGACAGAGTGTGCACAAAGTGTAGTGGTATTTACAAAATGAACAATGATTGTAGAAACAAGGAGGTATAAATAATAAAGTGATCAGTAATTGCATGACAAGCACAGTGTGGGAGACCACTAGTGAACATGCTTCTTTTTAATTTTTGTATTATTTCCTACTTTAATAGATGTATTGTTTTTCATTGCAAACTATAAAATCAATATAATATAATGATTGAATGAAAAGGTGAATCTGTGAAAAGTATGAACAGTTAAGAAGTCCTCCCTTTTGTTGAAATGACAGCATGCAGCCAAGCTAGCATGGAGTCAATAAGTTCCTGGCAAAGAGTTGCTAAAGTGATCCCTGGCCCAATATCAGCTATTGTTGCAAGACAGTACTTGATGCAATGCTGTCTGAGGGGTCGGAGATCACAGGTGTTCAGTTTAAGGTTAACTTCCTTGAGCTTTATGTACTGAATTTCTATGTATTATGTGTATTGTTTAATGATATTATGCACTATACAGGAAGAAATATGCAAATTCAATCCAATGTTTTTTTAAAAGTCATTAAAGTTTTTAATTCTCATGCATTTGTAGACAAATTGTCCATCATTGTCATTGTCAATCAAAGACTCAGCTTTTCCTAGATGCTGTTTTTGTACCAAATCACGATCACAATTTCCTGTCGACATTATCTGTTTAAAATCACATCACTATTTAGCCTTTAAAATTCATTACTAGTTCTAAATTTTCCCAGATTTTTGGAAATGCAGGAATGGATGTTTATTAAAAAATTAAATAAAGTTGATCAGACAAAACATGAAATATAACTAATATAACATACTGTCTACAATGAAATAAAAGTCAAAGTAAATGTATGAAACACTGTTTGCAGCTTTGTCCCACCTTTTTTGTAAAAATCTTTTATAACCAAAGTTTTACTGATATAGATCCTCTGTATGTTGTCTCGTATGCTCTTTGTTTCAACAGACTCCAAGAACCTTGCAACGGAGCAGTAACTGCCTTTTTTAGTTTATACATATTGTCTGGACCATGTGATCTGCTTGCTCAACGTGTGTCTGTGTGTGTGTGTGTGTGTGTGTGTGTGTGAGAGTGAGAGAGAGATATAGATTAGGCTCCCGATAACCCTCTGTTGCAGGGAAGGAACCACGTCCTGTAGACTAGGATTGTATTTCTTCCAATCACCCACTCACAGATGCACAATATATACACACAGACACATATATGTGTATAAATTCTAGCCCTTCTAGTACATTTTGCATTAGAAATGTCTCAAAAAAAAAAAAAAGTTTTTTTAAAAGACAATGCCATTGCAGCTGATTATCAACATGATACATATTAGCTTTTTCATGACGCTTTCCTATACATAGCCATGTGTTCAAAATAATGGCAGTTAATGAGAACGATGAGAAAACCTCACAAAGCTACAGTTACATATGTTCATTCCAGAAACTAAACTGGAGCCAGAAGAAGAGCGAAAGAATCAAGTATAAGAACACACACACATACACACACACACACACACACACACACACACACACACACACACACACACACACACACAGTGTTTAACTTTTTTTTATAACTGTATTATCATTGGACATAATATTTAATTATTGCTACACCTATGTCTATCCCCTAAGTGTTTAGACTCTTTCTTTTTTACTAATGGAAAGTTTTTTAAAAGCATTTTCCATGTTCATATTTCTATCCTTGGGGTGACATTTGGACCACACAATGATATATATACTTGAAACATACAGACACAAACACACACACACACACACACACATGTATTTCATTAACATGAATAAGCATAATCTGTAGAAGTTTAATACCTGTGCTAGTCAGCAGAAGGGTTTAAAATCTGAAAATACTGACACCTACTACAAACTTTGTGTATTGTATAGTAATAAAATAACATATTAAATTAATTTATTTGACTGTGTTGTGTTATTATTTTGTTTGAATAGTGCTATGCTCTTTTCAAAAACATTTCATAATAACTCCTAACACCAACCCCTAATTTAAAAAGGAATTAGGGTTTGAACTAAGCCAGCTGAGTTAGTATAGCTTGTAGTGCCACCTGTTGGTGGAACATGATGAAAACGAACATAGCTGAGGGTTTTGGACTGTTGGCACCAAACCAGGATCTGCATACTGCTGGGAGGCTACATCTTTTCACAAATAGAGGGCTTCAACATACATTTCCATTTCACTAAATTTAACACTATATACTTGTGTAGGTGAGTGCACAGTACGTGATCTGGTGGGAAGCAATGCAGAAGTTGTACGATGTCGTTGTTGTAGAATTTCTCCCACTGTATTCGAGCCCAGGTCAAGCACTCTAGGAAGTTCAAAGGTCTGTCCTCCATACTTCTAACCACTCCCTCCAACACTTCCATAGCCTCCACCTCTCCTCGACCAACAGTACGATTCCAAAACTCATCATCACTGCCAGAGAATACACCAAACATTAGAAAAAAACTTTAACGTATTTTAGGTTTGAAGTATTTACTAAAGTATTTACAATTTAGTAAACCAATCAATTAGTTATAATTCAGCCATGGTGCTCAGCAGCACACAGTGAAGCATTCATTCAGTTACAGAGCAAAGAAATATAGTCCTGTGATTTTCAATGTGGTTTTTACAAACCGCCACAGGTCTATGATGTATTAGCTGGTATCTGTGGCAGCATTATATTGTACTTGCATTTTAATGTAATTTTTGAGGTAAAAGACCCATATAATGTATATGAAATTTGGCATGTTCTCTGCATGCCCCATGAGTGTCCCTTCTCCTGGAACACAACAATTGTGGCACATGCTTATTTTAGTTCATCTCTTAGAGTGAGTGTCTGTAACTGAGTTACATTTGAGGTGCATTTGATGCCCTATTGAAAGTTTATTCCTGCCTTGCACCAAATATAAATTTAATCTCTAAACCCCTGACCGTAAACAGGTTTATTCTAAAGACATACAGGTCTGCACTGCATAATGTCTGTTTGCTTATACCTCTGTGGTCCAATACGATTATTATTCTTATTATTAAGTTAATTATCCTACCTAACTCATATTGCAAGATACCTTAGCCATTGTAATATAATAATTACTACCAGTTAGAAACACATAACAGTGCAGTGTCTGGTGCAGAAATTTCAATTAAACACAAAGTTTTATTAAGCATATGAGGCACGAGCAGAGCATGAGCAGACTAACTTGTGAGCAACGTTTTGTCGGTGTTGCACTCCTTATAAGAGTGTTGGGTAAGCAGGGGCTGAGCAAAGCAATGTGCTGCACGCTGCTTAACAGTGAAATAATTTTAATCCAACTTAAATAAACATTCACTTTCATTCATTCAGAGAGCCAGTGCCTAGCTAGGTAAATCAAGAACAACCCTTGATAAGGCTCCAATGCACTCATGAGTACAGGGAACATGCACTCACACACTCATAATCACACTCACACACTACGGAAACTTTAGAGACACCAATTAATCCACCATGCATGAGTAAACGGGGAGTATATATGCTTCTTTGTTTAAAATTTCACATATGGAAACAGTGCTTTTTTCAAGCACAACTGCACACACACAGTTTACTCTACTGGTATACTTCAGGTATACAGTAGAGGCCAATCGTCTGAGATCACTTTCAAAGATTCTTGTGTAAACCAAACACACCTCAAAGCTGACTGCCTCAAACTTTTCTCCCCAGCCATCTGATCTAAACCCTGTTGAACATTCATGGCGAATTCAAAGACAGAGAAACCTAGCATTCAGTGACATTGCAACATGTTCTTCATAATATTGTGAAATAATGCTGGGATAACGCAGAATTTGCATTAATTGTGCACACAGTTACTATATCAAAAAAGGAGACCATACTTAAAACTTATATATTTTTACTACTTTAAACTCAAACTGTTATGCTGATTATATGATTTACAATAAAAAATACAAACTGGATTCCAAAAAAGTTGGGACACTAAACAAATTGTGAATAAAAACTGAATGCAATGATGTGGAG
>JAUZSU010033536.1:0-21884 GCA_034780255.1 Parotocinclus maculicauda | reverse complement strand
ATGTAAATGGTATGGCCAATAACTGTATGTTTATCTGGCTGTCCAAGGTTCCTGTAGAAGCAGCATGTATTTCAGCTACCTGATATATATTGCTCACAAAAATACTGCTGTTAAGCTATACTCACCAGTGTCTGTCATTGCAGAATGCCAGCAGCTCATCACATGGTGTCTGTCTCTGCGGCCTGCCGAGCGCCCATCGTTCGAGGACATCTTCAATCACGCGTGGATGCAGAACACCACAGCTCCCTCTGGGGAGACCACAGAGATTCGGCTGCACAGTCTGAGCCACGACACTGTTGTCGTGTGCAAATGAACTCTATGCTAGAAATGTAGAACACTAAGTCAACCAGCCAAGAGTTTACAGCCGCCACCCGGACTGAGCTGCCCAGCAAACAAATGTTTCTAATGTCAAATGTTTGTTTTAAAGCTGGAGCTCGCCTGCAATGTCAGGGGTTGTGCTGAGCTGTCCCGGCCCACTCCTGGTGAAGGGCCCGGCTTGGGGGCCCCATGTCGACCGAGCTGAACACGGACATGGACTGTCGCCACAGACTCAAACCAGTTTGTGTGACACTTAAGAGGCATGCTCGTCAAAGGGCTGAGCGAGGGCCCCGCGCTGTAGCAGGGCTGACGAGCCCATGTTTTGTGCCTTCTGTGAAAAAAAAAATGAAACCGAATACTTGAATGCGAATAGCCACTGTACCACTGCTCCTTATCCAGATGTCGCATCTTCTCTTGCTTCCGTCTCGTCTGCTTAACGCAGAGGGAAACCAAATCGACCTCGAACCTGTGCAGAATAACCGTCCTACACCAGTGTACCTCTAACCACACGTACAAACTCGGTTACCCGGTCAACACAGCTACTTCATCACAGATGCACATGGCAATGCACCTACAACACGAAACGACTACGTTTTTATTTTTCGCTCCGACGTCTGTCAACATTGTAAATATGTCGTTTGTCGTACCATATGTCGTTTGTCATACGACTCTAAATTCCAACACGCGGCCTGTGTAAAGTTATTTATTTTGAATGTCATGAAAGCAAGATCTAAGTGGAAATTTATTTATTTATTTATAACAAAATAGTTGTTTGACAACTGTCATTCCACACTGAAGGGTCCACAATGTATTTAAATCTATTTTTTACTGTATTTAAGGCTGTCCTGATCTGTACATACTTGTAAATAGCCTTTAGAAGAACTTCCATTGTGGGATGCATGGAGTACTGAAGTCTACTGATCTGTTTTAATTTAAACAACTGCTGTACGTTGTTACAGGAATGTCACGTATGTCGCAGAGATGTCTACGTCAGTTTCACCTCTAGTTGCACGACTGCAGCTCGGATTGTTTTATTTAGATTGTAAATTGTTTAGGAGGTTATTTTTTACAATTTCAATAAAATATTTTTGTAAGTGATAAATGTCTGACTTGTTTCTGATTTCCACTTCTTTTGAAACGTGCCAGAATCACTCAATACCTACTGAAAGGGGAGACTTGCATAATGCTATGGTGGCCAAGTTAGGTTAATAATAAAGAATAGCCTAATTTCCTAGTGCCCTGATTTCAGCCGTGAAAAGGAACAGCCTGAACAGAACGAAGAAACTGAGTAACACTGTTTGATAAAGGATTCTGAATTGCAGGGACTGTAGTGCCTATCCCTGTAGATCAGTGTAATAAAGCACTTTACATTCATGATACATTCAGTTCATGATGGATTTGACAGAATGTATTACCATCATGACAAGACAAGCTTGTGTAGTACACTGCTGTGTCATCTGAGCGCAGTTATATTTAATAAGGGGATAACATTTAACTACACATTTAGTTGGCATACATTTATTGTTCCATATGTTTTGCTTCTTGAAAAGAAAAATATATGCAAAATCAAGCTGAAAACAAAACTTATTTCTGATTTGCTACACCATATACAGGAAATTGGAGAAACTTTCAGTTTGTGTTTATTCACATGGTTTGAGGCTGACATAATGTGACACTAAATCTGATGCTTCTCGTGTCAGTGCCCAGCTGTTGGGCAACACGTATGGATTTCAAGGGCCCTGATACTCTTTTTCCATGTCTTGGTGAAGTGTAACACCATGTTCAACACTGACTATACTAAGATCAGCATGGAAGACATCAAAGTCAGACTGTGGTGGCTCAGCCGGTAAGGCACTGCCTTTGCAACAGCAGGTCCAGGGACTGGATAAGGATATCTGCTAAATGATTAAGACTATGGTTATATCTACAAACAGAAAGAGATGGGCCATTTCATCTTCGATGTTTAGGATTAAAAAAATATATTTCAATAACCTTTATTTAAGAGGTTTTTGATATTAAAATATTTTTGGCAAAGATAGAACAGCATTTCCATTTTATGAATACCAATTGCACTCGAGTTAAATAGTTTTTAAAAATGTATCTTTAAATTCACTGAAGGAAATCAAATCATTGTCCTTGTAAAGCGGCCTTCTAGAGTAGCAAGAATCATAACAGCTGGTGATGGCTGATCGAAAAGTACACAAATTAAAAGTTAACCTTCCATGGGTTTCTAAGCATAAACATATCAGTACCACTGTCTCCAAAAGAAGGCCACAAATCCAAACCATAGAGAAAACAGTGATAAGTACGAGACAATGCAGAGGACTGTCATAGCCAGGTCATGTACAAAATCTGACTACAGAGACTACTTTTTTGGGTATCTGATCATGCATTTATCTAAACAGTGAAGCTGTTTACATTTGATAGTGGTTGCAGTAGTACTGCTATTTGGGAGATTGCGGATTGAAATCCTACCAGTCCCAAAGTACTCAAAGACTGAGGCTTAGCTTAGTTGCGTGTCACTCTGGATAAGAGTTTGCTAAGTAATGGCAGTACTGACCACTTTATTAGAGACCTTCATGATTTGGAGCTTCCCTGTATGGTAATAAGAGACATACATCAAGTCATTCGTTTTCCTTTCCAGGGACACCACACAGGTGCACTGCTTTGTTGTGTGCATTAGTGCAATGCTCTTCTGGCTGGTCTTCTACTGTACACAATCACAACCTCCTGCAACTGATTCAGAATGCAGCAGCTCATCTGGTCTTCAATTACCCAAGTTTTTTCATGTCACTCCACTGCAGCGTTCTCTTCACTGGCTCCCTGTAGCTGCCCGCATCAGATACAAAACCCTAATTCTTGCCTTAAGCCAAAAATAGAACAGTGCCTTTTTTTCCTAAGGCTCTAGTCAAACCATGCTCTGTACCTCATACCATCAAGTCATTGGATCCTCCACATAAGATTAAAAGAAGACAAGCATCAAGGACCATCAAGCATCCAGGTGGCAGAATTAACTTTCACTGGATGTCTGAATATTTGAGTCTCTTGCTATCTTTAAGCTGTGACTAAAAGCTCACATACAGTCTCATTAAAAAGTATGTTTTTGTGTTTTGTTGATTTACCTAATCAGATCCTAGCAGGTTCTGCTGGGAATGTGTTATTGTGCTTATTTGTACTACCATGACATGATGTCTTTTAAGCAGGGGCGTAGCAGCAAATTCTGGGCCCTGTACACTCTCAATGTCAGTGGGCCCCTATCCATGCCAGTACATTAGGATTTTGGGCCCCTCTCCCTACTTGGGCCCTGGGTAGTCAGGTCCATTTTCCCCCCACTACCACGCCCTTGCTTCTAAGAAGAATACAAAAACAATTCTGTATGTTGCTCTGTATTAGGGTGTCTGCTAAGTGCTGTAAATGTAAATCCAACATGAAGCATAAATCAAGCTTTTTGTGGATCAGTTTCATTGTGTATCCACATTAGAATGGGATTGGACTTTTAAAGTAGGATGGTCAGCGGTGCTGGTCTAACCGAGAGTCCATAATTTTACAAACTGCCAAACTTAAAGAGCTTTTTTCTAGAGCAGTGTCAAGATAATAAAGAAATGATTTGATAGAGAAAAAGCATTCAGTGTAAGGAGATCCTGTGGGTGCAAACAACACGTCAACAAAGGGGGACAGGATGTCAAGAATTGTTCTAACAGGCGGCGTACAGTCAAGCAAACTGCAGCCAAATTCAACACTGGTGCTTGTTGTTACACAACTTAATTAGCTCATTGTTAATATGACTAGTAGCACAAATGATGTATCAATGCAAAATTGTGACAATGAACATCGTGGGGATTGACTACATCATCATATGCCATGCGCCCATATGCATTTAAAACTAACTTCTTTTAATTACACAAAGTTTCATCTTTTTTCATTTTTTAAACAAAAAAACATATTCAGAATTGTTATTCTTCCGAAAAAAAAAACAAGTTTTCACTCAATTATTTAAAAAACGCAGATGCTACAATATAGTATTTTATTTATAAATCTCCATGTTTAGCCATTTTTTATAATTGCAGGGAACTATGGGTAATTTGCATCATTTTGCATAGTTTACACTTCAGAAATAAAATAAAATAGAATCATTAATTTGTTCATCCATTATCTTCTGCATAATCCACACGGGGACGCGGGCCAGCCGGTGCCCACCTGGCAACTCTGGGCGCAAGGGCAGAAACAATCCTAGATGGGGCGCCAATCCATCGTAGGGCGCACAGACACACACACAGTCACACACTAAGGACTACTTTACAGACACCAGTTGACCTAAAATGCATGTCTTTTGACTGTAGGAGGAAACCTGAGTAAGACACGCAGACACGAGAAGGACATGCAGACTCCAAACAAAATGGACCCAGACTGCTCCCCCCTGGGATTGAACCTGGGACCTTCTTGCTGTGAGGCACCGAGCCACCCAACTTGTGAATCGAAATCAATTGAAGTATCCCAAATTGATTAAAATAGAATTTTGAGCATTGTAGATCATTACCCCCTTCTTTGAATGGATGGGTTATATTAGTAGACAACCAGTTTGAGTACCAATGCCGTCTAAGGCAAACAGAAAGGCAAGGCTCCAGAAAGGTGTAAAAATTTAATTACTGAGCAGTGGAAAAACACTGGCTGTTTAGATAAATCTGATTTCTGTTGCACCATGCTGATGGGAGGGTCAGAATTTGGAACAAGCAGCAGGAATCGATTAACTCTTCCTCTCCGGTGTCAACAGTTCAGTCTGGTAGAGGTAAATTAATGGTGTGGGGAATGTTTTCTTGGTACTCTTTTCACACTGAATTTCCGAGCTACTAAAATTCTGTTTCTGTTTTTATTTTCCTTGCTGGACGCACTCTGTCACATCCAGTTTAGGTGTATTTAAAATCCCGCCAATATCAAACTTAGCAGCAGTTATTTCCTTGGTTTTGATTTATTGCCGTTGACGTGAGAACCAGCTCTGTCAGTGAACGGCTCAGCCATTCATACAGAGTTTCGGCTTAGATCTATGACAATGTGAACAGAATGCTGAATCATAGCAGTTGCGTAATTACCGCAAGACAGTTCATGCAGCCTGTTGAAAGAATGTGCTTTATTTCTCACCTTGCAAATCTACATGGAAATGTTTTCATACGAACCGCATAGAAATCAGCTAGAGACTTCAAGGGAGCGAGGAATCTAAAAAGGGCAGTGGGGAATTTGCTTTAATCTGTATTTACCTCTGATAAAGTGATACGGAAGAGCCTCTATGCAGTTCTCAGTTTACACATTTAACCCAGAAGAAGGACGTTTTTTTTGGTGACTCCACTATATATCGAGGCTGCTGCCACTGTGGAATTTGCATGTTCTACCAATAGGGGTTTGCTTTGGGTTTCTCCCAATATCAAAATCGCACCACCAAAATCACACACTGGGTGTTTCGCAGGAAAACCAATTTAATTGGTTATTTTCAAGTTTTTATAAACTTAATGCCAAAGTTTGACAGTTTGCAATAAATGGTTTGCACAGAGCGTCATGGGAACGCTCCTGACTTTTTGTTCCTGTTCTGCACTCCACATTCTTATTCCTTTCAACTCTAGAGGAACCACAATAAAATTTATAGCTTGGAGCAGAATATGTCCTCCACCAAGCATTTCTTGAGCAACCGTGTAATCTTCCCATGCACACACACACATGCACACACACGTACAGATATGCAAGGTTTTATGTGAGACTTACAAAAGCTGGCACTACGCAAGAAAACACCTGCTTTGTTTGTACATGTAGGTTCATCATGGTTATGAAATTGTAGCTGATGATTCATTGCTATACAATTTGGTCATTCCTTCGACACGTTCCTGCCTTCGCCTCCTTGTTTATAATGTAAAGCAATGTGACACTACATGCATTCTAACGTAAAGCATTGCGGCATTGCATACATTCTTTCAAAAGTGTTGCAAGCCTTCGTCACACTGCATTTACCATTAATGCAACATAAATCTGACAGGAACAGATTCACTGATCACTGAACAGACTCAGCCCCCACATCAATAAACTCTCAGACTCAGAAGAGCTGGAAAAACAACTGGAAAAGTCGAAACACATCTGTGACTCTGTGAGTGCAACCAAATTTTGAATTGTACGTTATACTGTGACATATATTGTGACTTTACGTTTTTGGAAATCTACATACTACACCTATAGGAGCTTTAATGACATTTTAAATCGTAGAAAGATCAACATGCCATTGCTGCAAAAGCAACTTCTGCCCAGCCCTGTGATGGACTACCATCCCATTCAGAAATTAGCTTTCCCGATAAGCATTGTGGGGTTTTGGCACATTGGAAAAATACAGCCCATTCAAAAGTCAAGTCAGGTCAAATATATTTATACAGTGCTCTTTACAATGGACATTTAGACACTTACAACTATTTTAGATTCAGAAATACAAAAAGAAAACTTGGGAGCAGGTCCACCAGCAAGGGATCTTTATACATATGTTATATACAGTACATACACATACATATATAAAATGTGTATAAAGATCACTCTCTGAGTCCCTACAGTAACTAAAAACTAAAACTAAACTGCATCTCAATACGAAAACTACTGCATTTTCCATCAATAGACATGAACCACCAGAGGATCACAGCTGAGCAGATATTGTTGGTGGTATACCATCTGAAATGTGTGTGAGTGTGTGTGCATGTCTAAAAGAAAGTGCATGTGTATTGTTGGCCTTAAGTCCACTGACCTCACCTTTAATATGGACTGGCAGCAGTTCTAATTGTTGTCTGAGAATCGAAACTCTCACTGAATCTGGCAAACACACACACACGCCACACACACAGGTGTGGCGGTGTCTCAGGCACATGGCACACCCATATAATTAGTCCCACTGAGCCTACGAGTCTGACTATGTAAGCAGGGCACAATGTTCTTGGCAGACCCAGTATTGTTGTAGTTGTCTATTATACATGTGCACAATGAGGTGTTTTCATAATTTCCATAATTACGTTTGGAATAAAGGTAGTGACAAAGTTTTATGTATACTAGTGCTTGTGTTTGTTTTGGAACAAATGGTGGTACTGGTAATAGGAAATTAAAGACTGGCAGTAACACAACTTATTATTATTTCATGCAACTGTTTATGAAATGTACCTTCAATCAAAGAGTGCTCCACTCTAGATATTCAGGAGTAATTTTAAGCCACCTACATCTGTAGCTGTTCCAAGAGGTGTGACCGGGCTCCTAGGACCTTTTTCCTCTCTACTTACAGTAAAACTCTTCCCTAAAAACGATCTCAACCATCCGGCTCGGCATATTGTTCAATATTGTAATTATCCAGATGACTTGGTAAGGTAACTAGTTTGGCTGTATTTAAGATGATTAAAATAATTCCATTGTGGAGCAGTCCCTCCTTTCTCTCTCTCTATCTGTAACAAACACAAATAAAAGACTGTATTAATTATAAGTCGCTCTGGATAAGGGCGTCTGCTAAATGACATAAATGTAAATGTAAATGTAAATATATTTCTGGAATAGAAGGGCAGCACTGTGGTTCTGTGGGTAGCATCTCTGCCTCACAGCAAGAAGGTCCTCAGTTCAATCCCAGGATGGAGCGGCCTGGGTCTTTTCTGTGTGGAGTCTGCATGTCCTCCCTGTGTCTGTGTGTTTACTTCAGATACTCCGGTTTCCTCCAACAGACATGTGTGTTAGGTTAATTGATTACTCTAAATTGGCGTTGACTTGTGTATGTGTGTGTATATATATATGACTAGTTTTGAGATGAACTTGTGTATGGATATAACCTTGTGTGTGTCGCTAAGATGGTCACTGATGCTGATAGCGATGTTAAAGAAGCCAAATAAACAAACTGGAATCAGAAACTGTCCTTTTGTAACAGTGTAACGTATTTCCAGTTGTATTTACAAAGCAAGAACTCACTGAGAAGCTGTGAGGAGATGTGAGAAATGAGCGCCGTGTGCCTATGATGCCGGCCAGGCTCCAGCTCTCCCGCAACCCTGTAAAGCAGGGATGTCAAAGTCAATCACAGAAGGGGTTCAAATTTGAGGGCCATATATAAGTAATTTCAGAAACAGTGAACATTGTATGCTTCCAACAAATCCAATTTAGTATACATGAAGAATCAACGCCATTTTAACCACAAGCCAATTTTTATAAAAAAATAAATAAATAATATGTTGAAAATGCCATATGAAAGTCCTGCCATGAGAAGCAACACATGGCTGCAAGATGTCCTGAATGTATCGCTGATTTGTTACTGTTCCTCATATCACTCATAAAGGTGACTGCGTGTACCCAATGGCTCTCCAAACCATCAAACCAGCAGTTGGAGGAGTGTGTCACACCACAACAAAGACAGGATTGAAGTACTCACCAAATGGTCTCCATATTGAAATCTAATCAGATTCTAAACAGAACCTGGATTCACTTTATTAGGTACATCTGTTCAACTGCACATTAATGCAAATATCTTATAAGCCAATCACATATCAGTATCTCAATTAGACATGTAGACATGGTTAAGACGACTCTGCTTTCCTCCCACATTCTAAAGACATGCTTTCAGCTGGTCTGTAAAGTATCCCAGGGTCAGGTGCATTATGCAGACAGGACTGCCGTTCCTATGATAGACTGGAATTCAACGTTTATAGCATTTAATTTCATTTTCAAAAAATGAAACCTGAGAAAAAATGAAACCTGAGGTGTTAACAAACATTTGACTTGCTGTGACCCTGTGTGTATGTGTATCTGTGTGTGTGTGTGTGTGTGTGTGTGTGTGTGTGCAAGGGCATCGTGAGAACAAGTTCAGCGGTCACTTCCATACTACTCTTGTCGGGTTTCCTGGGTGCGTCACTGAGAGCACTGGAATGCAATCCTGAGATTGACCCGCACTCTCACTCAGCTTTTACCTGCCACCACTCTTCCTCTCTCGACCCTTAGTGAACAGACACACACACAAACACAGTTTTTCAGCATTCCTTGCCCTGTGACTCACTCAATCTGTTCTCAGCAGTGAGCCCAGTTCCCTCACTAAGACTAAAGGTCAGCTCTCTCCCAGTCATTTGGTTCCCGCTACAATTGGATCAGTATTAGTAACCATGGACTTTACGTGGATGGGTAATTCTGATTACATAGATGGAAATTTGTGAATAAATGATATACAGTATTTAAACTAATCTTTCGCTCCTGGTAGTTCTAGTAGTAAGAGCTACTGCATGGACAATCTCAGTTAGTCATGTCACAAAACAGGTTTTGTATATCACAATGTTAAATGTTAAACCATTTTGGTAACTCAGTTGTGTGTTTGGCTACAGTGAATGTACAGATTTGCAGCTGGTTCTATGGTAGCAACTCCCAAGGTAGGTCAAATCTCAAAGGCTTCCTAGTGAAATAATGGCTGCACCCTGGATTCACGATTTTGCTATACAGGATGGATGTATTATCTAAAGCTGTAGATACTATCTTTCAGTGTTTTGCATATTATTATGAATACAATTATTAAATCTATACCACATTTTAGTTTGAAGCTTTCTGACAAAGTATTACAGGTACACCCTTTACTTATTTTGGTCAGTTTATTAACATTAACATTAACAGATGTAGATTAAGTGTACCTAACATGAGCAAGTTTGACCCCAAAAGTCTGGTTCATTTGACAAGTGTGGTCACTCCATATCGTCCCCAAGCGTGGTATGCTGAACCATGCTCAGACCTGCTTGAAAAGGTGAGCTCGACCACAGTTCAGTTGGACTCTGGCACAGTACTCATGTAGTGTGAACGCTATCTGTCCCCAAGTATGGAACACAACGCCAGATGCAGCCCCAAAATCAATACATCAGTGAGTAAGTGTGCCCAAAACAACCCTAAAAAGATACTAATTCGGTACCATAAGTGGGAATAAATGCAAGTCACCAATAATTCCTGACACTCAAGTCCTAAATCAGTGTTGTCAGAGTATCAGAGTATCAGAGTATGCGCAGGCCAGAAGCTATGCTGTAATTACCAAAAAAAAAAGACAAGCGCTTAGTATTGGCATGTTTGCTGGGTCGAAGTATTGGATTCTAATTTATCTAAATACACTGCTCATAAAAAATTATGGGACATTTAATTCCCTAAATTTTGTGAACAGTATAATATAAAGATTCAAATTTTTATCCTTTCTTATCTGAATCTGAGCAACATTAAGAGTTAACTATAAGCTATGGGTGATTTCAGATCAGCATTGCAATGCAAAGTTCATCTCTCTCTCAGGTCACAGGCGATTGTCAGCTCATCTCACATTCCTCTCTCCTCTCGTTGGGAAATTGGTGGAAGCCAATATCTCAACTCAGCACAGCAAACACGCCAATGTTGACAAACCCTCGTGATTCATCCCTCAGTAAACAGGCGCGTGGCAACAGTCGTGTGAGTGTTAGGGACGAAGGGTGGAGTCTACTGGGCACCACCCACATTTTCCTCTCTGCGAGTTTAGTCATGAATGTTTGAGTGACTTGAGAACTAGCGCAGCATTCGTTCCCATGAGAGACTGAAGCAAGTGGAGAGCTAAAGAAGATGGCATCTAGTAATACATGGCGTTAACAGGAACATCATCAGTTAAGGGTTAAATCTGCCAGGCTTAAGGGAACCACATTATATTATTGCATCTGATTGTTTTGCAAACATTATTAACATTATTATTAATAAACATTATTATTTTCTACACTACATAAATAAACTAAGTGAAATGAAAAGTAAAAAGATTTTGGGGGATTTTCAGCAACCCTACAAATATAGTGGAACCTCTGAATTTTAATGTACTTGGTTCCTGAAGGCCATTAGAATTTCGATTTGTTCAAATTTGATTTAAAATCTTCTCATAAGAAGTAATGTGAATAGGATGAATCTATTCCCAAATATGCTTATATTTGTATGTAATTAATGATTAAAAGCATTAATAATAATAATAATAATAATAATAATAATAATAATAATAATAATAATAATAAGGCAGCACGGTGACTCAGTGGGTAGCACCGCTGCCTCACAGCAAGAAGGTTCCGGGTTCAATCCCAGGGTGGAGCGGCCTGGGTCCTTTCTGTGTGGAGTCGACATGTCCTCCCCGTTTTCTCCCACAGTCCAAAGATATGCATGTTAGGTTAATTGGTGTCTCTAAAGTGACCCTTAGTGTGTGACTGCGTGTGCATGTGCGCTCTACGATGGATTGTTCCTGCCCTTGTGCCCAGTGTTGCCTTTGTGTGGATTAAGCGGAAGATAATGAAAGAATAATAATAATAAATATATGTACTAATTAAAATATAAAGACATTAATTAAGTCTTTGATGGCTTCTTATTTTCAGTCTCTGCTCTAGAGCTTTAACGGCATTCTGGCACTCTGTCTCACCAGTGTACTGACAGCTGTAATAGATTTCTACCCCATCTATAAGACTGAGAATTAAGATAGAATCTCAAATGTCTCAGGGTGGGACATTGGATATTGTTCGGAGTTTGTCTCTTCTGCTATTCAGCTGAACCGTCTTTATTGCACTTGAGCAGGTATTCCTGTCCAACCTGTTGGCATGCTAGGATGTCTTGTGTCTGATATATTGGTTTGAATTCTTGTTGCTATGAATTCAGTCTTTGATTTTATTGTGATTACAGCTGTAAGAACTTTGGCTGCCAGTGCAATGAAGCTGTGCCACATATAAATATTTCATAGTAAAAAAAAAGCATAAATGCAATTTAGGAAATATATTGAACAGGATTCCTAAATTTAACATTTTTATAAAAGGCAGGTGAGCTTGCAGAATAAACCATTTAAGCCTAACCATTTAAATGAATTGTAAGTGAAATGCACAATGTGTACAATGCCTAGTTAAAATTCTTATGACTTGCCAAAATGTGGATTATTAAAGCAGAACCTATTACTTTGAACTTCAAATTATTAATATATATTCTTCAAAAAAGTACACTGGCACTATGTGTATGTATGCATTAATTAAAAACATTCATAATTTGCTTTATTTACTCTGCAAAGTTTCTTGCAAGAGCAGAACAGTTACCTCACACACCTGTTGGGGCCCCTTTTCCCTCCTGCCTTCCCATCAACCCCACCTCCTGCTTGGTGCTTTCCCGTAAACCCAAACTTCACTTCCTCATTCCACTGCGGCTGTCGCAAACATGCATGCACTTGCTCTTGCTTCCCTTTCCACACACACACACACACACACACCAGGGTTATTGTAAATAATTCAGATTAAAATACTAAAAAAGATATTCACGAGTGTACTGTTGGAATATTTTTGAACCATATTAGAAAAATTCACCTGCTTTCAAGGGAACTAAAAATTAAGTCTAAAATTAAAATAATAAAATCCAAACAATACTGTAAATAATAAAATAAAATGAGAACCAACAAACCATTCTATTATTTTATGTTAATATTTCTTGCATCTTTTCTTAATTTCTGGATACTCTTCCTACATTGTTTCTATTATGTTATTTTAAACTGTCATGGTTTTCAATTAGCACATGGGCTCTTGGTTCCAAGAAAGTGGAACAGATTATTATATACAAAATGTTTCAGTTTCAGGTCATCAATTAAATGCAGAAAAATGCGTGTTCGCTTTGATTCCCCAAAAAAGCTAATCTTTGATAAGCAAAGCTTCCTGTTATCCTAGAACATCTCGTTCAGTTGGTGTTTCCCTTGTATGGTGTGTTGCATAAGATTAAAATGTTTGGCATATTTCTACAACAAGTGCCTGTGTTTGAGTGGTAAGTGAAGAAATCCAAAGCATTTGCATTTTATAACCCCAGAACATGTGTAAGACCTTTTCTTCCGATCTGCTCTGACCAACTGTGAATTGACTTCCTTTACGGGCAGCTGTCCTGTGATTCCTCTGTGTCATCATATGTGTCATTTATGTTTACTGTCACATTATGTTCTAATTTTGATATGAGATAGGAGTGCATAGTGGCGATGCTAAACCCACATCAACGTGACACCGAAAGCTCTGCACATTTCAAGCCCAAGGACATATTTGTGTTTACAAACATTGCACTTGTTACGTGATCTGACCTCAATTGGATTAGACTGTATGAGTGGACGAGTCAGTTGCATAAATTGTATTCAAAGTGGATTGCATTATTTTCATAGGCAAGCAGTTCACTCTGGATGCATAAGTGCAGTGGTTTTATAACTAGTGGTGGGGTTAATTGGTTACACTATAGGATTAGCGTAAAGGACCAAAAGGTTGTGAGTTCAAGTCCATTATTTGGACAAGGCTCTTAACTCTTGTGAATGCACCTCCTAGCAATTAGATGTGCAGTGTTGCATCTCCCAGTCCTTTGAAAGTAATTGTGTTTTTACATTGTACATTTGATAATGTGTCCAGAACCTATCCCCGAAACACTTTGCACAGGGCAGGTATACATTTACCGCATTTAGCAGATGCCCTTCTCCAGAGCGACTTACAACTCCTACAGTCTTACAATTCAAGCATTGGGGGGTTAAGTGCCTTGCTTTAGAATCAAACTGTGGCAGCTTGGCAAAGGTGGGATTTGAACTCTGGACCGCTAGGCTACTGCAGTCCCATACAACCCAATCAGGGAGCTTGTCCATCACAGGTTAATATAGTACATACTTATTAAAGCCACACCCAGGAATAAATCAGACAAGCCAGTTCATCAGAGGTCAAATGAAAGGAGACATTGGGAGAACATACCAAATCCATGATTCGTAAACAAATGTAATTTGAATTGAATTGGGTACCTTTTGTTTTGCTGTGCCAGAACAATACCCAACTCGTACAATGTACAGTACTGCGCAAAAGCCTTAGGTCACTGTGGAATAGGGGACTGTGGTGACCTAGAGGTTAAGGTACTGGACTATTGACCAGAAGGTTCAGGGTTCAAATTCTACCTCTGCCACAGTTGGGTCCCTGAGAAAGGACCTTACCAGACAATTGTTTGGTTTGTAAGACTGTATTAATTGTAAGTTGCTCTTGATAAGAACGTTTCCAAGTTTAAAGTATTTGGGTTCATTTGTTGACAATGTGTTATATATGGTAATTCACCATGGCTTAAACAACAAACCAAATGGTGGCATAAGACTTTTACACAGTACTGTACAGCTATAGAGAACCCTGGTTGCAATTCTTGGCCCAGACTTTGCCTGTGTGGATTTTGCATTTTCCTTCCACATGCTAAAGACCTTCATTAGGTCAAGTGGTGCCCCTAAAGTGTCCTAGTGAGTGTGGGTGTGTTTGCGTGTTTGTGTGTGTGTGTGTGTGTGTGTGTGTGTGTGTGTGTAGCAACGGTTGATTCCCACCCTGAACCTTGTGGTTGGTCCCTAGCTCCTTACAGTGGATTGAGTGGGTTTGAAAATTAATGACTCTGGTGGCTTGGTGGAAAGTGGTTGGGTTTACAGGGTAGGTGGGGGAAAAACAGAATGCTTTGTTTTAATTCATAGCAAAATATTGACATAGATCAGTAGTTTTATGGACAGTACAATCCCGTGCCTGGAAATATTACAGGCTTTTCCATCCCTCTGTCACTTAAGCCATTGCCCAAACTATGAATGAGTTTATACCTGCCCTTCCCTGTGACTCAGTAATGACTTGCAAAATAACTTTCACCTTTGATAAGTCACTTGACGTGTGCTTAACAACCCCGGTCATAATGACCTTTCACTTTATTATGCACTCTTTCGTAGAATAGGGCCATAGAAAGATTACAGAATGCAGCTTGTATCTAATCTGAGTCTACATACTGGACTTTGACGTTTGGTCTCCATAAATACAAAAAACCTTTGGCCTCTCACGTGAGTGATAACTTTGAAGCAGGAAGTTGGTGTAGAATTCATAATATTGCTATCGAAACATAAACGTAGGTGTGTCTGTGTGTTGTGACTCAAACGAGGAGTGACACCTTACTCTCCCATCAACCGTGGCATGCATTTCAAATGCGTAGAAATGGATTTCCGGTTTGGCGTGTCCAGGGATACAAAGCAAGCCCGTTTAGATGGGTAAATGAGATTTTAAAAGAAAACAAAAAACACACTCCACACCCACACACCATAGTCCAGTAAAACAATGTATCCATATTGTTTGAACACAAAAGTTGGAGTCCTTTGTCTGAATGCAGTATCTGTGTTGTAACAGTATTCATACAGTATACACAGTATACAAAAGATATTCTATGTTCTATTGTATGTCTCAAAGCTGATCAGGTATATCTACCTTAAAGATTGCTATTTTAGCAGGTTCAAATGCTGTGTAGGTGCAATTGTAGGTAAATCATTGCTGAATGGAGACAATTTTATTGCTTTACAGTTGTATCTGCCATGTTCATTAAATAAAAGGGACCACTGTTGAATACATTACATGTACATGATATCGTTTGGATGTTATGATGCATGGCAACGTAACAAAGCAGCACATATTTTTTTCTGAAAGATCTGCACACAAGGGGCAGCATGGTAGCTCAGCAAGAAGGTCCCGGGTTCAATCCCAGGGCGGAGAGGCCTGGGTCCTTCCTGTGTCTGCATGGGTTTACTCGGGGTACTACAGTTTCCTTCCACAGCCCAAAGACATGTGTGTTAGGTTAATTGGTGTCTCTAATAGTGGCCCTTAGTGTTTGACTGTATGCATGTTTGACTGTGTGTGTGTGTGTGTGTGTGTGTGTGTGTGTGTGGCTTGGTGCCCCATCTATGGTTGTTGCTGCCCTTGTGCCCACAGTTGCCGGGTGGGCACCAGCTGGCCCAAGACCCCGTGTGGATTAAGCGGAACATAATGGATGGTTGGATGGATATCTGCTCACATCATAAATACAATGGGAAATACATTACATAAAAGACAGTTTCTCATTGCATAAATATGAGTTGCTCTGGCAAAAGCAAGAGTTGAAGCCAAAAAAACAAAACCCTTTCTAAAGTGAGACCTAATTTTCCAAAACAGCTCAACACCTATAAGATCATATAATTTTAACATAAGTCCTAAAATTAGATAAAGAAAACTGAGTTACACAAAGAACACAAAATACTATAAATGTATATGTATTTACTGAGGTAAATGGTTCAATACTACATTTCTGTGAGTTTCAAATATATTTAAATCTTTTGCTTTCAACAACTTTAACTGCTTGATATTTCCTCACATGAACTGTCCGCTTCAGGTCCTTCCACATCATTTATTTTGGTTTAATGTCATGACTTTGGCTTGGCCATTTAAAAACATAGATTTTCATCTTCAATAACCATTCTGTACAACTTGTATGCTTAGGGATGAAGTCTTGCTGCATAACTCACATTCTCTTGATAGATGTCTTGACACTTTGGGCTTGTGCCCAAAATTTCCTTTAGTCACTACTGAATTATTTGGTTAAAACATGATCACAACACAGTATGGAAACTGACTGTACTTTTATCAGATACCATATGTAAACCTTAAATAGGGTACAATATATATTGGTATATATATATTCTACCATATCAAAGGTTTACATACGGTATCTTTACAGTTGTATCTGCCATGTCCATTAAATAAAAGAGACCACTGTTGAATACATTACATGTACATTATATTGTTTGGATGTTATGATGCATGGCAACATGCACTGTTTGCAAAGAAGCACAGATTTTTTTCTGAAATATCTGTTCACATGGGGCAGCATGGTGGCTTGGCAAGAAGGTCCTGGGTTCAAAGGGAAAAAAGGCATACAAATGCTTAACAATCCAGTAGCAGGGTCTGTGTGTGTGTGTGTCTGTGTGTGTGTGTGTGTGTTCCCCTTTGTCATGCATTTAAGTTTTGCAACTGATTGTGAAACCAATGGTATGTTCACTTATAACTACTCCTCGAAAGCCCAACACCATGAAAGTCCAAAATGACTCACTTTCTAATCAGTGTGACTTCCTTGCTTCCTTTACATTCTCACCAATCTGCCATTTTGACCTGCTGCCAATGCCACTCAGGGCCTGACATCCATGCTACCATACTAACCTGAGCCCAGTCTAAAGAGCTCGATTCACATCCTCGCCTCTAATCACGTCTGAAGCGTGGGTGGCTCAGGCGGTGACTATGTGCCCTTGGCATGGAGCTTTGTACAAAACACTCAGCATGGTGGAAGACTGCAGTGTGTCAGACCTTGAGATAAAAATGGATGACAGTCTCCATTCACTGCTGTGTCGAAGGAATCTGTGCATTTAGCCTCGTTTCAGTTGACTGCCTGTTAAATGGCTTACAGCAATTTACAATGTTCTGAACAGCCAAACAGACTGCTACCACTTAAAATGAATAATAAATAATTACATAACGCTCTCATCATTTAGCTTATGAATGCCATAGCAAATTTGTCATACAGGTCTGTAAATGGGTTTCTGTAATCATCTAATTTTAGAGCTAAACATTCTATGCAGCTCCTTTATTACTATGTTCTGTGGAATTAAATCGCTATGATTGGCTCAAACAGTGCAAAATGATTTTTGCTGTGGTAGCTGAGGTGTAACTAGGACTGTCATAGACTACTGGTTAAGGTTCTGGACTATGGTCCAGACGGTCCAGAGTTCAAATCCCAACTCTGCTACTGTTGGGTCCTTGAGCAAGACCGTTAACCTGTAATTGCTTGGATTTTAAGAATATATAATTTGAAAGTTGCTCAGGATAAGTGCATTTGCAAAATAAGGTACATGTTTTTGCAACTGAGTAAACTTTTATGTGTTTTAATAAAAATGTTAAGATTCTAATCTGATCTCATTAATGAGTAAGTTTTAAGGTTATGATCAAAATTAGCTAAAATTCGTAGTACCAAAAGATTAGGTAAAGATTGGGTAAGAAAAAATATTTCAAAAGAGTATAAAAATCCAATGGAAAAATGATCTTTACTTTTACTATATGTATGAACACTAGATATAGTACAATATAAAAAACAATAAAAAAAATTATATAAAATATAAGTAATATAAAAACTTCATAATGCTTTCAACCATGACTTTGGTAGAATTGTCCATATTCAGCATGAGCTATTGTATGTTGATGTAAACTAATAGGAATGAATACAGTATTTTGTGTAAATAAGGAGAGTGGTGTGTTAAAAGTTTATTTACTTAAGCAAAGTTTATTTACTTTAAGTACCAGGAGTTCTTATTTATATACTTATACACCATTATGTGTATTAAAGATCCATTCTTTGTTATTTCTGAGAGTAGAAAAAGTCTAACTAGAAGAATTTTGAATAATGTAGTGCCATGATTATGGAGCTACCATGATCCAACTTTCTATTGCGGGGTCGCGAAGTTAGATTAGATTAGATTAGATTAGATTCAACTTTATTGTCATTGTGCAGAGTACAGGTACACAGCCAATGAAATGCAGTTAGCATCTAACCAGAAGTGCAAGATACAGTAATTATTTACATAAGGGGCAAGTGTTGGACGAAGTGGAAGAAATATGGTACAATGTGCAATGGCTAATATACAGTTACTACCAAGAAGTAAAATAGAAGAAATAATTATTTTATGAATTGCAATGAAAATATAACTGTAAAAAGGTTATATAGTAGGTAGTGGGTTAGTGAGTTAGAATCACATAAAAAGTAATGCATTAATTAAATATTTGTTGACAACATATTTGAGACCCATTTGGAGACACCACCACATTTTTCCCAAGAAATATTTCAAAGAAAACTAAATTAATGTTATGTAAGAGCAGGATAAAAATGACAACAATGAACCAGGACCAATTATTTCACTGCCACCATGCTGTGAGTGTTTGTTTATGAAGCTCTTTTAATAATAGGGAGGCTAAAGTTAATGGGTTTGTTTGTACAAGCCACCACACAGTTGGTGTTTAGGCTAATTTGTTTTGTGTGTGTGTGTGCATCTAATTGTACTATGCTATGATGATATATTGGCCTTTCATACAACAATGGGAATTGTTTATGTTTCGTACTTATATAAACTCATAATTTAATTCAAGTAAAAATTAAAACACAGGACATCTACTGATTAGCGTGAGTGGGGGTTGGAGTTTGGGAGGGACAATCCTGCTCACAGAATTCTTCTTTCTTTTGGCTGTTACATTTTGAAAAAAAATGTTCTTATTATTTTAAAATCTTATTCATTTTTTATTTCTAAAGCTCCACATCAGCATAAATGCTCAGCAAAACGTAGTGTCTAGATGGGATTAGTGCACTGTGTAAACCTCCATTGGTGTATGTCTTTACTTCTTTACATATTACTTTAGCATACTAGCTTGACTATTCAAACATACTGAACTATAAAGTAAGTACTTGCTGACTTGAACATAATTTTAAATTAAAATGTATTTAAAGTCAATATATGTGCATGTACTCATGTAATAAATTAGGATGGATGATGTGAGCAATGTACCTCTCTAAATTAGAAATGAAGCCTATGCCACTGCATCTGGTTTTAATGGAATAAGAAATTTAGCAGTGCATATAGGACTACTGATGTATAGAACTGCTGTATGCTGTTCACCACTAATACAGTGTGGCTTTAATTGTGCTAGGGATGTGAGAAAACTTCTGATTTAGGAGGATTGTAGCCTGGGGATAAAAGTTGTACATGTGTAGGGTGGTGTGACAGGACTCTTCATCTTCGTATCCAAGGAAAAGGCAGGAACAGAGAGTACTTTGGTCAGTCATAATTTTACCTGCTCACTTTCTCACACTGGTTTCATGAATACTAAGTGGTGAGGTGGCAGAGGTAGCATCCAATGATTTATGATTTTTGACAATGTGCTGTGGCTTGCACAGAAAAATGAGGGGTGTGATAGTATATTCTGTTGTTTGTTGTGTAAAATAAAACCAGTAGCTGCTTAAATCTTTCAGCTGTGAAAGTGCAAGTGCTGTGGAAATGTCGTTAATGTGACTGCAGTACTTGAGATAATGTTGAATGACAGTTCCCAGGAATTTGTGAAACTGTTAATCCGTTAATTTCCACTGGAAGGAGTGGTGAGCATTTCCTTCTAAAATCATTTGCACATTACTGTTGATATCACAGCATGGCACCAGCTGACAAACGTTTTTTTACCAGGGCGGGATCAGAAACAAATTTAATAAATTCTGTGGAGTCACTGTTATATAGTAATTGCAATGTATTGTGAATAGAGTACTGATGTAACATTTGGATTAACGGTGTTGAAAACTGGATCTGAAATGTGCTGAACTTTGCTCATGTAGCCTATTCCCTATAGGACAGGAAACCAAAGCTCCAGCAGAAGTTGAGATATTTGCTTTGCTTCAGTCTCCATGAGATGTTTGGTGATGATGCTGTTGGAAGCAGATATAAACAGAATTCGGCTGTAAGTCTGAGCACTGTTCAGATGCAGGAAATAACAAAGAGAACCATTTATGGCATAATCTACAGAACTGTTAGCTCTGTGTCCAAATAGGAAAAAAAGATCCTCGCAAAACATTTAATGATTAAATAGGTTAATGCAACCAATGTTAATACTTTTTACTTTTAAAATACAGGAGACAATGTTTCTTGTGAACTGTTGTGCTGATGGAAGTTTTAAAACTAGCCATAACACAGTACTGAGTGAATAACCGATTAAAAAAATTAGTAAGCTTGTATAGACTAGTTGACAAGGACATCAACTGGTCGCAATGTGATTCTGAGGTTAACTAATCAGTGACTAGTATTAACTACTGTAGTTAAACTTTACTAAGTGCTTCACAAAAATATAATAGCCTTCAATCGTTCAATTGTTTTTTTTGCCATTTCGATTAATAGTCTTGATACTACTGAAATGTGACTGATGATCTAGTTATGCTAGGATTGTAGGTAAAATAAAAAATGACCTCTTTAAGATTTTGAAAAGAAGGTTACACACAAATAAGTACCAATTAATTAAAATGTGTTAGTTAATGGTGCTTGTTTTTTCTTTCAATGTTTTACATTTAAAACATAGAGGTGCTGAATCCACATAAATAAGTACAGAAATACCGTATCTTGTCTGCAAAACTTATGTCTGGAATCTGGACTGGATTTTCTTTCAGATAACAAGTTTCAAATATTTAACAGCATTACCGTTTACTGAAATTGGATGGCTCATTCTTTAAGGCTCTGGACTAGTAACTATTAGGCTGTGAGAAATCTCAAGCTACCACTGTTGGACCCTTGAGTAAGGCACTTGCCCTTAAACTGCTCAGCAGTAAGTCCTTCCAATAGGACTACTGCTGTTTTACTTGTGTGTCACACAGCTTGTTGTAAGGTTTTCTGCAGAATGTAATCAAAGCATAAACAATTACAAATTATACAGAACCTAAAAACCCTTAGAATGTACAGTGGTGGGAAAAAGTGTTTACCCCCTTCCTCATTTCCTGTTTTTTTTTGCATGTTTGTCACACTTAAGTGTTTCGGAACACCAAACTAATTTGAATAGTAGTCAAAGACAACACAAGTAAACACAAAATGCAATTTGTAAATGAAGGAGTTCATTATTAAGGGAGAAAAAAATCCAAACCTACATGGCCCTGTGTGAAAAAGTAATTGCCCCCCTTTGTTAAAACATACTATACCTGTGGTT
>JAUZSU010033525.1:0-10337 GCA_034780255.1 Parotocinclus maculicauda | reverse complement strand
TGCTTGGATTGTAAGATTGTATCAGTTGTAAGTCGCTCTGGATAAGGGCGTCTGCTAAATGCTGTAAATGTAAATGTAAATTAATTTTGGAACCAACAAGGAGCTTTCTATACAAACTACAGCTGTAAAGTATATTCCATCATAAAGTAATTATGTTTCAGAAAAATGGCAAGTTTGTAGGATTTACTTTTCAAACACCGATTTTATCATACAAAACTAAATTTTATTATGTGCAATACGCATAATATGGTTTACCTTTCTTTCACCGATCATGTTCTGTCTCACTTTCTTCATTAAAGCATCTGGCTTGGCACATAATGGCTGGATGTAAATAAATCAAGGATATTAAAATATTTTTTCCCTACTTTCACATTTTAACCACACTTTACCTGAACAGGCTGGTGATAGGGTCAGGGATCTTTCCTGGGGAACACAGGGCATGAACATACACTTGCCCTGGAGGTGACACTATCCCTAGACATAGCCAGTCAAGCCTGTGTGTAATTCCAGACCTGGCTGGAGGGCACTTTCGGAACTTGAACCCAGGTTAGTGCTGTGGTGGACTACAAAATGTCACTATGTCATCTAAATCTCCTGTAGAGTTTAAAGATAAAAGTTCAAACATTACAAATTTAATGACCAAATTGATAGGTTTAGTAGCCTCTGAAGTAGTCTGACTAAAGCAGAATACAGTTGTGCAACATGGGTCTCTAGGCCCCACCAACTATAAGAATAAAACTACGAAGAATGGATCCAGAAGATACTATAGCAATGAGAGATAGAATGGGACATCTTCGACCTGAGTGATCGCACATGAGAGTCAGAACAACAGCAAAACAACATGCCTGATCACTACATGAAAATATTGGTACAGGATCTCCAGTCCACTTGGACAATATTATTTCTGAAAAGACCTTGGGAAGTAAAAAAAAGCTGCAGATCTGTCCTTACTGATGATGTAAGCTTAATCATACATGGTTATACATACTTGGTCTACATACTTGGTCTACATAACCAAGTAAAATCTTTGGATTGCCAAACAGATTTACAAATCTGTTATTACATAATTGCAGGTTAAAGGAAGAAAACAATTTTGGACACTGAGATACCAATTTTTTTTTTAAGACCGGCAAAACCTTGTGTGTCCACCAGTTAAAAACCAGCACTAAACAGTTTATCCATCTTGGACAAATGTGGTAACAATGGTCTTCCTAACGGACCAGAATTCTATACAACATATCCACTTTGTAAATCAAGGTCATTAAATGATCATTAATCAACTCCATTAATAGGTATAATTAATTTTCTTTGTTTCTGGAATGGATTCATTTATTTCTGAAAATTTGTACTTGGTGCTTGGTACTCATTGTTTACAGGTTCACGACAAGCCTTCTGGAACAACAAGAACCTAGGTACCATTGTATGCTGTTCCTAACTGTTTGTTTCCTGCAAAATATTGTTATTTTATTAGGACAGGTGAATATCAGCACTACGTTTTTAAGTATGTTACGAAGCAACATTTTCAAGTATTTATTTGACAGTTTTGATGAGCTTGTGTGAACTGTAACCACAGTTGTCTTTTCTTAGCTGAGAAAAGTGGCACCTAGAAATGGCTGCATGTGAAAATCCCACTAGATCCGCAGTTTCTGAAATACTTAAATCAGCCCATCTAGGACCAAGAACCGTGCCACGTTCAAAATCCCTTTTTTCTCTTGTCTGACGCTGAGTTTGAACTTCAGTTGTCTTGACCACGTCTACTTGAACTTTAACAGGCGTCATGTGATATTCATGTCATTTTTAAATATCCCTTAATTTTGTGAGCAGTATATTTATTACCCATTGAAATGTCAATTATTTTGCTAAAGCTTATACATAAAATAATCATGCGTGTGTAAACCACCAACCTGTACCTTTTTAGGCTAAGACCAGCAAAATGAGTAAATAGTAAATTTCTTTTTTTAAAAGAAAATGATTTAAAAATTCTTATTTTCTTATTTTTAAGTAAAGTTTTTTTTAAAATATTTAATGGTGATCTGGGGTGATTGAATTACTTTAATGACTAGCCAATTAAATCATGTTTTAACAAACTTTTGTTTTTTTCGGGACTATTAAAGGTATTTAAATAATACTATGATTTATTTAAGGTTGCACGTCGATCCCAAAATTTCATTTGTTTCGTATGTTTTTTTTTACTTTTATAACATTTTCCGTTTTGCTTATTTACTACGAGAAAAAACAACTCGCAACAATAATAAAAAGAATAATATGTCAAAACATCTTTAAGACAAGCAGTGGATTTATTATTATTTTATATAACATAAAACTAACCCTGTAATCTAATATTTAAGTCAATAGCAACCCATACACTTGTTTTGCAGTCGTTATTTTAATTAGGCTACTTTATGATATGCTTTCACACTAGGTGGCGCTAATGCCATGTCTAGAATTTACAACGCTTTGGCCATTAGAACTCTGCAAAGTCAGTAGTGTTTGGTAGACCATTCCACAAACAGCCGAAACGATGTCCGATGTGTTATTTTCCATTGAAATGTAAAAATGGTGCTTTACAATTTTACATATAAACTATATATACACACTGTATACACAGATACAGATACAGACACACACACACACACACACACACACACATACATATATATATATACTGCTCAAAAAAATAACGGGAACACGGAGTTACATTGTGTTGTTTAAGTGTTCTATATATATACACGTATATATACACATTCCTAAAATTCCTATTAATAAGCATTTACTGTCAATAAACGAGATCAACAGCAAAACAAGGGAAAAGTCAACGAAAGTTAGTTGATTACGCAGTGAGATCCAAACTCAATTATCGTGATAGAGTAGAATATGACATATTCATGTGGGTGAACAGAAGCATGGTAAACTGGATGCGAGTGCCAGACATTGACTGTTCAGTAGGGTGTATGGTCACCCAAAAATACCAAAGCACCCTGACAGCAATGGGGCATGGACAGGATCAGATTTCTTGTGGAATCCTCTTCATATTTATTTTGTAATATCCTTCTATTTGTGAGCAGTGTTTTTAAATAAAGATATGACCTAGGATTCTAAGAAAATTAATAATGCGATACAAGAAGAGCTATATGTCAGGTTATATATAAGCTATAGCTCTTTTCAGTGCACGTGTGCCTAACTTAATATTTTATTGGAAATATAAGGAAAGCTCCTTCTGCCATGAACTGAATGCGAGTCATAAGGATTAACAAAAGGTTTGCTTCTGCTAAATGTATAGCCAACATTAACTCTTGCAAAACGGTATAGGCCTATATGATATATTAGAGGCAACATAAATTTGTATTCATATTCTAATTTAAAATCAGGGAAAATAGGAATAAAAAATATTGACTGATGATCTGCAAGTTGCAGAAAATAATGACACGTAGGTTATTTTATCTAACTTCTAATAGCTTTAGTGGTTTTTTAACGTGTTGTCACTTTTTTCATGTGTAACAGTGAAACGAGAAATAAAATCTGGAAACGTGAAAACAATTAATTAACACAACAGAAATTCAGTTTGTAAAAAAAAATTAATTTAGATTTATTACGTTAAAATGTTTCATTTATATTCATTAATTGAGATCTAAACTTCAAATCACTTCAGCAGCTTAAGTTGTGATGAGCGTAGGTTTGATTAACTTCGATCTATTTATACGGTTTTTCTTTATATTTTTACACATTTAAACAGTACGATATTAAGGCTGGGCAAGCCCGTACATTCTCCTGTATTACTTTTTAAATAAAGAGTTCGTTTAAAGTATCAAGTTTTAAAGTTTAAAGAATCATATGGTAATTTATCGAGCGTCATGTATTCAAATATCATACATTATAAAGTGACAATTTCTTGCATATTTGCTGTTAAAAGTTTATTTGGTAAATGTTGAAATTTATACATGGATTTTATTTGCGCTTATTTGGGGGTTAAATGACAAGGATACATTTTCGAAAGAAAATACTGAAATATAGTTTTGTTCTTTAAATAGTCTATTTAAATATAAATTAGCCAATAATAACCGATAAAATGCTGTTTGGATGTATTTGTTTGACAAAGCAAAATATGTCGATTCCGTTTAGTTCTTGTATTAAAATTCGCATTTTAATCAGTAATCCCAATTAGGCCTAATGAATTTGTTAAATGAGGGAGCCTATTTAAATCGACAAAAGATACTTATAGGACATAATTACATGTATAAATAAGTCATATCTTTATTCATTCGACATTCACTCGTTGAAGATGTATAAATATAAAGTTGGACACAACAATCGACTCAAACAGGAAGTATTAAATACACAATTAGGTTTGTTCATTGCATTGCATTCATCTTAACAAAACTCTTATATACACATATACAAAAATGGTCCTCTAAATTTCATATCAGAAGTGATTACTCTCAGGTAAATAATTAGGGAAAAAAGATGAAAGTGACAGAAATCGTTTTTTAAAAGAAAAAATATGGTCACAAGCTATGATAAAGCTGACAATATATAAATACGCGGCGTTAAGAAACTGACTTCTGCAGAGCCACAATCATAATGGAATTTGATATTTTCTGCAAAGAAAGAAAAAAAGAAAGAAAGAAAGAAAGAGACTAGAAACGAAAGAACCGTTTAGTATAATCGTATCATGACAGGAATAGTAGTCCTCATGAAGGTTGGTGTACATCGTTCCTCACATTCATTGAAATAATGGAGACCTGTAGTTGATGTCATACTGGAATTTATAGTACTTGGTAGACGGGGTCGTGAGCCGGACCGGACTGGGTACAGGGATTATTTGGGGAAGGCACGCTTGTCTCATGAGGAGAGCCCGCACCACCATCACAAAGATCGGGCACGGAGAGAGATGGGACGGAGGGAGACTCGGTGGAGATCCGCTCCACTATACTGGACAGACAATCCAAACTGGACACTACTGTATTCTTGTTACTCCTTACGTCCCCTCCTGGAACAACGAGAATCACTCAAGTGATTAATAGTGTATCAAACAATGTCGTTAGGAACTTGACTTTAAAATGTAACAACTTATGTTTAGTCCTGTCTTTTCTAAAAAATAAAAAGTAACGCCAATCTTTGAAGTGTTCACCTACCATTTGGAGTTTCATTGAAGTACGAGTTGTCATAGCTGTTTCGTCTGCCAGATGGACGTGTAGGACCATTAAAATCCATCTGTAGAGAAGAGCCACACATTTTAATGTCACTGAAGAAAATGATAGATTAAAATAAAATCGTTAATCAATAAGCTAACCAGCATAACTATTTTTAACGGACGAATTTAAAGGAAGTGCTTCACTATGATAATGTCAAGGTAATGACAAGTAGATCTGATTTCTTACCATGCCATCTGAGCAGTTGGATCTGGGACTGGAGGCGTCTGAGTCTCCGCTGTACTGCTCCAACACCGGATAGTAATTATCCTCCTGACTTCTAAGCAAGGCCTGGAGAGACTCGATGTAACTGATGGCGTTTCTCAGGATTTCCACCTTGGGCAACCTCTGGTTGGGGTTGGTTGATGTACACCTCTTCAGGGTCTCGAAAGCATCATTAACCTTGCTCAGACGTCTCCTCTCTCTCATGGTGGCGGCTTTGCGTCTATCGGCGTTGGTGGTTTTCCTCTTGCACGCTTTGCACGCCCAAAGCAGACACCTGCCCGCTTGGTGGTGTCCACTGGGGGCCCTGATGTGCTCGTCCTCCATGTGGTTGTGTTCGTCCGGTTTAAGCAAGCTCACGTGGACGAGCCTGGGGTCCAGGTCTTCAAAGAAGTGCATGTCGTTGGTATTGAAGCAGGGATCATCATAGAAATCATCGGTCGTGGGGATGGGGAACGGAATATCCGACAGCTCCATTTTTGATATTAAACAATAACTTGGGTTTGTGCATAAAAATTGTAGCTTGGAATTGAGCGTGGCTTTCAAACGCCCTAAATGTTGAAGTCGTTAAAACAATATTTCTGCGAATTGTTAAGTCCTTGAAAGGACTAAACGGAAAACACCGTCAGTACGAGGCTGTTTAACCGCTTCAGGGTACTGAACTACTTGCACCCCTCCAGGCACTTGTTGCTGAGGAGGTTCACCGATACCTTATATCTTGGTTCAGGCAACGGAGGCGTGACCTTCTTGTGACTAAGTAACCAATAGCAATGCAGATAGACACAGCGTGTGTGCGGGATGTCATTTCTGCCGGACGAAAGCTAATGACTGAAACAACAATGAAGGTTATCACCGTCATAAATTCATTTGTGTCTCTAAAAAATAATGGCTCATTAGCTATACACAGAAATGAAAACTGATTTCAACAACGCAGAATCTGGAAAATGATCCGGGTTTTTTACGTTTTATAGACATTGTGAGCAAATGGAAAACGTAGGGTATTAGGCATAGGGCTATTAGCTAAAAACAGAAAGAAACTATGTTTCGTTTAATACAAAACACTTCTGATGAAAATGTTCTTTTTTTAACCAAACTCTACCAATATATATGATCATTACGTTGTAGCAAATTGCCTATTAAAATTAAATATATTTAATACAAATTATTAACTTAAATGAAACTATCTTACACGTAAAAATAACAAATTATCGATACATTTTAATAGTACCAAAGGAAACGGTGTTATAAAGAATAACACGTTTTGATGCAAGACATGCCTTGTAGCATCTTAAACTCGTTGCCAACTATCAAAAGAAATCAAATCATCTTGAAAGCTTCAGATCAACAGTTTGAAAACGAATCACAAAATTAGGGGATATTTCATATAAGAGATTTAATTTTATAAAATCGAATCTTTTTGTAAGCAGCGTTAATTATATTTAGCATAGGTAGGTTCCTTTGAAATAAATCTGAACTATAGATATCTCCTACGTCAGGTTTAATTTTAGGAACAGCATGGTTTCTGAACAGCATGGTATATTAAGTCTTTAACTTCTTATGATATGAGCCACTATGTCTTATACGGTTAAATAAATATATAGGTCTATTTACTTTACAATTCTGAGCAAAAAAGAATTAGGTATAAAGTAAACGAACAACTAAATTTAGGTAATGATAATATTTTTTGACAATTAACTAATTTGGCGGTTCATTTCGTTCAGGCTGACCATTTATAACATATGTATGTACGTAAAAGTATATCTACTTTACATTTATGTTTCTCCTAAAATAGACGCCGGCAGGAATACGCTTCCACCAAAAGAGGGCGTAAATGAGCCAAGGAGCCTATGGATGAAGCTTTCCGGTCCGTCCTAAACACAATATAGCTTTAATAAAAGCAATTAGGCTACTGCACTATAGACTATTTGGACTCAAACTTTTAGGTGTAACTAGTATAAACTGAACAATTCAAATTAAAACAACCCTAGACATCACTCAATGGCTAAAATTTACTACTGTAAACTTAATCAGCAAACTTCCCTAAAACAAAGTTCATTTTAATTGTTGTCATTAGTGATAAACAAAAAAAGCAATTAAAAATGACACATAACTCAAAACATGCTGTAAACACTGGTATTTATTTTACACTTCTCATATGTGTCAAGTACCAATAATTAGGAATCAGATCAATCTATTAACAATACAATGACTCCGTTACAAAATATGACAACTGGATCTCATGGAATTAAATCATTATCTACACTACCCTAGAAACACCTTCAACCATGGTAATAATTAAGTATGAGAGAGAATGAGTAGCCCAAAAATCACATCACAATTTATCACAGTGCTTGCTATGTAGGCTCAGTCAAATACTCATTATAAGGGTCAGACTAGAATAAATACCATTTCAAGAAAAGTACTGCTGGTGACACTTTTATTGCATTAATAGGAGTCTGCATTAGGGGAAAGTTCAAGTACTGGTCAGTTCTTCGTGCAGCTGGTCAATGAGATACTCTCCAAATCCTCCAGCACTCTCACTGGAGCAGCCCATTCTCCGAGCATTGGTTAGCAGGTCACCCAACAGTTTGATCTTTGGAACGAGTTGTTGGAGGAAGTGGCTCTTGAGCATGCTGGCAGTATGAGCATCTCCATGCTCACGTGCTAAACCGCACAGCTCCACCAAAATGGTCATCTCCTCCTTCCACTGGCCCAGCAAGAGCTCCAGAGCAGGGAGCAGTTCAGACACCTTCTCTGTGCTGGGCCTCTGCACACAGACAGAGGTGCAGATACCAATAGACACAGACAGAAAGCAACTTATAACTGATACGATCTTAAGAAATAACTCGAGCAACTGTGATGTTAAACACCTTGGTGAAGAGTATCACAACTGCCTTCTGGTCCTCAATACAGTCTGAACTGCTGTGCCACAGCAGTTCACTAATACTTGTCAAGAATAATTGTGAAGAATACGTTTACCAAAAAAAGCCACAGGCTACTGTTCATTAAGATCAGAACTCAAAACAGTACATGGTGAAATGAAACCAACTTTGAGGTTTCATTTCAGGTTCCTTATTAGCTAATGAGAGTCACTGACAGGCAAAATCACCAATCATTTGTGTTCACTTGCCAGCAGCAAATATATATAGTGACCATAATGTACTGCTCACAAAAATTATTGGATATTTTAAATATATGAAGCGATAAAAAAAAAGCAGTATTTTATTTTATTCCATTAAAAAGGATAATCAGAAGAGCAAATGAAAAGTCAAAGAAAGTTGTTTAATTACGCAAATGATATGCAAACTAAATTATTGTGATTGGGTAGTAAGGGACATATTCGTGGAGGTGAACAGAAACATGTCAACCTGGACGAGAGTCCCACACTGTTCAGTAGGGCATATGGTCACCCAAGACTGCCAAAACACACTGACAGCAATGGGTCATGGACAGGATCGAATTGCCCAGCAGTTCTTGTGGGATCCTCTTCGTATTTAGTTTGAAATATCCCCTAATTTTTGTGAGCAATGTATGTCTTTCAACACACGTACTGGTGACTATGCCGTTACTGTTGCAATGGTCATAATCTAGCCCTTGTCCCCTCATACAAGTGCATCTAACTTGCCAAGACTACATTAATTGACACTATGCTGGACTCTGGGTGGGACAAGAAATGAATCAAGTACAAAAATATATAATTATAAATATATAATTAAATAAGAGCAGCTTTTTTTCTTTACCCACATAATCCCTTCAGACAAAGACAACTTAGTTGTCTCTATAATGCTGAGTAAAGATGATATAGATGAGTACTATACATTTAATGGTTAGTTTTTCTGCCCCTTTTAAACATGTACATGTCTTAGTCTCCATGCATCAGCTGATAACAAGGTGTTCCAAATTGCTGCTGATGGACCCTCACCAGCCTCACTCCGGATCAATTTAACATGAGTCATAAAACTATAGAGGAGGGAGAGGTTAAAAAACAAAATAAGTGTTCCTGGGCTGAAGTGGCAACGGAACTAGTGCCACAGCATACAGCTGGAACTACAATTAATGCACCGTTCTTCCGCTTTCACATTAATCTCCTAATTTTCCGGAACACAGGGGAAATGTATACCCTGACAGGCATTAGAGAAAAGATCCTCGCAAAGCCCATGGGGGTTTTAGTCTTCCCTCTCTGACCCTTTCCCCCAAAACACTGCCCTTGCCTGCCAAGAGCCACTGCAAAAGGCAAGGTTTTAAAGGTATAGAGGGAGACATGGATGCCTTGGTAATATGATGAGGATATCATTACGGCAATAACTTTAGGCACTAAAATAGCTATAAAAATTCCCTTCCTTTCAATATAAACCACAAACAGGATTGCAATATAAGATTTTTAACAATACCCTACACATTAAAACAGCAACAGAGTAAAAACCAATACAGAACAGCTCCTGGCATAACTGTTACCTGAATAACTTTGTTGCAGTAGTTTCCCCCACGGTCAGACAGGTAGTTCAGCATGGCCTCTGCCCGCTCCTGCTCCCTTGCAGACTCGTGATGAAAATATGCAGCCACGCGAGACAAGGCCTTGTCATCCTGCTCAAAGATCTTAGCCTAACACACAACCATAAAAGCACACACACATGTACACACGCTTGCAAAAGAGTACAACTTTCCACAATTTCATTAGTATTGCATTATTTTACTACTAAACATGCAGAACAAAACAACAAGTCTTCCTTCACCCTTTCTGAAAATCTGAGCATTTTCTATAAGAAATGACAGCGTTTTAAGCACAATTTTTTTTAACTACATGTAGTTCAAATTAGCTTAAATTTTATGAGCATGCTATACAGTGCATCTGGAAAGTATTCACAGCGCTTCACTTTTTCCACATTTTGTTATGTTACAGCCTTATTCCAAATTGTATTAAATTAA
>JAUZSU010033514.1:0-10337 GCA_034780255.1 Parotocinclus maculicauda | reverse complement strand
TAAGGCTGTAACGTAACAAAATGTGGAAAAAGTGAAGCGCTGTGAATACTTTCCGGATGCACTGTATATATGTGTGTATATATATATATATACATACAGAATGACAATCCCTTCATTTTCGTGAACAGTGTATTTAAAACATATATGTATTGTTATATGTTTTTATTCATATAAATTGTTAATTATGTGATAATTACACTGACCTGGATTCTCCAGAAGCTGCAATTTCTTTATCACTACCTTGATCACTCTCCATCATCTAGAAATCATTTGTAAATCCCTTACAATGCTTAAAGCAACTTTGAATATAAATGTTTATTACAAGTTATATTGACAAGTATAATTTTTAAATAATCTTATTGTATGATAACTGAACCTAGAAATGATTTATTATCATTTAAGAAAAATATCACAATAAATATAAATCTTACTACAGATCATTTAAAATAATAAAAGGCTTGCAAAAGTAAAACAATCTGCCAGTGCAGTAAAAAAACATTGCTAAAAACCATTAGTAAAAAGTAATTTGCTTACTCACTTCATTTTTTTTTAAAGAATTTTGCATTGTATATATGCATTTGCATATATAATATTTTGCCTATATCCAGGAAAATAATTACTCTGTAGAATAAGTTATTCCACTTACCTGACTGTGTCTGGTTACCAACTTTCATAAAGTGTGTGAGTAATAATTAGATAATAGTAATAAACTGTCTTGCTCTTTAAACCCTCACTCTGTAACACCTTGTTTAGGAACTGTAACAATACAGACACATTTTTGTAATGCATTCAACGCTAAATATGAAAGTAACAAATCAAACGTGGAAGCATATGCATGAGAAGCACATGTTACGCATCTATACTGTGTTTGGACTTTCTATTTTAAATGCTGAACATGCAGTCACATGAAGCCTTGGTAAAAGACATGTGAAGCCATTCATCCCATTCATTAATGAATCACCAGTAAGGGTGTTTTCTGATGAGGGCTATATTTGGAATCATATCCTTATAACACTGGGTGCACGGCAGAACTACAGTCTGAATATGGATTTTAGAAGACCCTAATCAAAAGGGAAATATATGTTGTATTTTGCTTTGATTACGTCTCTTATCTTATCTTATCACTGCAACAATTATATTCTCATTTGCTTAATTGAGAGTAACCAAATCTGCCAAAGTGCAAATAGCATATTTATTTATTTATTAGTTATAAAGCATGACATACGTGCTTGAAACATACCAGTATCTAGATAAAGCCTTTTCTCAATCTGTAAAGGAATGTACTGCAACTAATACTATGACTAAATTGCAGGTTACCAGCAGTGTCTTATAATTATTCTCTATAGGGTTCAAATCTGGAGTCTTCAAAACAAACTTGATCGACTTGTTCTCAAGCTACTTCTTGGTGGTCTTTGCAGTATGAACAAGACAATGATCCTACAATACGACTTTTCATTGGGGGAAGCAAAATTTTAAGCAATGTTTTCCTCTACTTCATAGCATTAATAGTTTTTACAGTAAAGCAGCTCACCAGTACCTGCAGCTAAAAAGCCCTCCACACACCATATCACCTCTATCTCCATGCTTAATGGTACAGGTGTACAGATGCATTCACGGTTGTATTTCCCACCAAATCTTCAAAGATATCATTCTGGACCATCAGCATGCAACTCATTTTGTGATTCATCAGTCTACACAACTCTACTAAACCTCTCTGAATCAGACTTTCTATATTCTTCCTGAAAGGCTTTTTAGACACAAAACCTGCCTCAGAAAACCATCTGTGAGTGTTTTTCTCAAAAGAGTATTTCTCTCTGAGGCCTTAATTTGTGCTCATGGCTAAAGTTTTTGAAGGCTTTTTATGTATTTTAAAACTGTAGATTTCAAGTTTCTAATTATGAAAGTGAATTTCACTCTTCCAGCATTTCCTTTAACCCAGTACTCCAGAGACCGTGTTGTGTTGTGTGTACTCTGGTACCTCCGTGTATGTTCGTGAGTACCTTCTAAGCTGGCATGTTGGACGGGACATTCTGCTTTTCTCATTCAGTATCCAATCAATGAACAAATTTTACTTCAAATAATCTGACATTAAGACTCCAAGTGTGCATTTTATAAAATAAATAATGAAATAGCATATGGTTTACAACCATTTAAATTGAGTATAAAAATATAAAATAAAATCAGCCGAGCACATCACTTTATTTTACCACTCTGGGTAAACTCTGGATACTGTTGTCCATTAAAATCCCAGGATATCAGAAGATTATATTTTAATAATAAGCAATATAATAAAATAATAAAGCATATGCACAATTTGTACACCAAATACGTCAAATCCTGCATCATGTAGATTATTCAGATGGTTATCGTATAACTAAATACTGCCTTAACTCCATCCATTGACCAAAAAAATAAAGCAGAGACATAAATGTGGGATTGCTGCAAAGTCTGGCATGTAGTTACATCTGCAGTTACGTTACACAGATAAGGGGATGGATACAGGTGTGGTCTAACTGGACACTGGGTCTTGTCACAAGAGAGTGTAAAAATGCCTTCCCCGCTGCCCTTTAAAAAGGCTCTCAGAGTGGGGGTACCACTTGGTAAGAGACTGCTGACTGCTAGAAATGCCTCTACAACATTTTGCCCAGTTGACAGACTTTGAGAGGGGATGCATCATTGGAATGAGAGAGGCAGAAAGCCTGCCATCTAGGCTGTTCTGACCTAGCTTGTAGGAGTTGTTAGCAGTAGTGCTTCTGTGAGGGCACGCACACATGGCCGGATGAACAAGAAATATGAAGTGCAATGTACTGGAAATGTATTGTCCTTAGTGAAGGTACTGTTTGGAATACAACAACAGTCAGATTTGAGGTGTCTTGGTAAGTGCTTCTATCCTGCCTTTGCTTTGGACCAGCACACTGTCCCAGCTGCTGGTGTGATGATCTGGGGAGCCATCACAATATGATATTCGGTCACCCATATAAGTAGAAATGAGGGACAATATCAATATATATGTGTAGGACATCTTGCGGTAACATGTATAGAATTTTATGGCAGGTCTTACCAAACTGGCATTTTTTCAGCAGGATAATGCTTGCCCACACACTGCAAGGGATTACCAGCAATGTCGCAGCCATATTGCAAAAATTCCTTGGCCAGCCTAGTCACCAGATTTATTGCAAATCAAGCACTTATGGGACCAGCCGGGGCACCAGGTTTGGCAGCCTACCAGTGTGCAGGATCTACAGGCCCATCTGCAACTGTATGCTTGCAAGCCCTATCACATCTCATATTGTGTCCAGGTTGAGGCATCCGAACAGGGTACTATCATCTCTAATTGTACAGTTTTCTGAAATTAATTTAAAATCTCCAATTAATCCTTTTGCTCTAACATTTTAGTCACTTACATGTATCATAATTGCAATTATCATTTGATTCCAACAAATCCTTCTTGGTGAGTTATGATTTTTGTCAACAAGTATAGTTTTTTTTTATTACATTTATTGCATCAACACAAATACATAGTAGTTATGTTATTTATGCTGAATTTCTTACTGTACCCGAAATAAGAAAATTGCATGACATCATGACTAAATGACCATATTTAAAATATATATACTTTAGTTGCAGTGGATGGTACAGTTTAGGCATTACGGATTATTTCTGATGTAGTTTATTCACACTGAATAGCATAAAAGAGCATTCCATACAAAACCACAAATGTAATGTCTGTACTTATCTATAATGATAAATGATGGCCAATCTCATTGGATACGTAAAAGTAGCCTGAAAACAAATTGCCAAATTTCAGAGATTAATCTGGATTTTCTCATGGGCCTGGCGTAGTCGTTCCATGCGCTGATGTAGCTCAGACCTTTTTCGGCCTGCCTCAGAGTCTTCATTGAGTAGTTTGGACACATCAACTCCATTGCACAGAGCCATGGACTCTGCACGCAACATCACTGCAGCTTCTTTTAGAATAAACAGCAGGATCAACATGGGAATGAAATCAGCCAGTCTCTGATAGAGAATCTGTAGAGATTAAAACAAAGATTAAGACTGGAAGCTGTGTACAGAAGAATGCAACTGAACGTGGTTGAAAATTCAAAATTCTGAGATATTACACACGATTAATACCAAGCAAAATTAAGTAGGGCACTGGATCTGTTTCATGTTTCATTATTCTAGAATCAAATAAATCATCAAAAGTAGTTAATGTCCCACCTCATAATAGATTATCAGTTTCTCAGGTGTAAGCTTTCTGCTGTCAAATAAGGCACAGTTGTTGGGAGAAGTTGCATTCTCTCCAGTATCTAAACATGTAGACTCATCCTCCTGCCTTCGTTTCACAAATTCAAAATCGACCAACTTCTGGGTAAATATTGAGTCCTGAGTAAACACAAGTTTCTCCATATTGATGTACTCCAGGATCCTCTTCTCCACTCTTGCTTCTTGCTTTGACTGAATGTCATCAATCTGGTTCTGTGGACATACACATTGGCTCTTAGGATATGCTGCCATACTAATATTTTAATGAAAAATTATATATATATAGCTGCACAAGCTTGCATTTATCATGACAAGCATCTTCTGGAGTGGTGTATAGCACACCATCACTGGACTATAAACAATGTTCTCTGGATGTATCACTTGACGGACTCTGATGGATATACATGAGTTTGTCAGATGCCTATTCTAATTCACAGTAGTGAACAGTTTGGGGCTAATTTTATGTTTAAAGCTGGGCACATAGTTCCAGTGTAAAAAAAATATTAATGTTAAAGCATACAGTGGCATCTGCTGAAAGGTAAGCATTAGAAATAGCATATATATAATATATATATATATATATATTTTTATTTTTTTTTTGGTAAAATGACAAACATTTGTGATGCTCAGGTACTACTAAAATACTTTAACCATAAAATGTTTCTAAAAACATTTTAAACATTTGTGTTCATTTAGATGAATGCGACATTAATGACATAATAAATAAGGCCAGAACATTTTCACTTACCACTATGATGTATCTCAAGTGTGGGTAATTTGGAAAGCAGATGTCACACAGTGCTCTGAACTCATTTTGCACAATTCCTGAAAAAATATAGCAAAAGGTTATAATAACAGAACACTTTACTCACACAATTTCGAGTATATTGTGTAATATAAATGAACGTTACCCCTACTGGCCTTTAGTGTTTCCACAGCTGGTAATCTAAGGTTGTTGACATGCTTTTGAACCAGTGATTCATATACACAGTAGTCACTGAATGTTATCAGTTCTCTCCCACGATGTGCTTCATAGTTTGTAGTGACCTCCTCCACTGCATCTCTGACTATTTAGACCAAATCAAATGGTATTGCATTATAATTTCCATTCTGTTCTCTTCAAAACAACACATAGTAAATGTAATTCAAATTTTATAATAATTATACTTATGAATGGTTTGCATTAGTTTTTCTTTTTTAATATTGTTTAAATTGTTAAGAGTTGAAGTGAAAAAGATCAGATACTGGGTGTTGTTTAAAGTATTGTCAAAAATATTGGTAAATAATTTAAAGTTATGGCCTAAGGCAATGGGGCATTCAACCCAAAACAGTAAATGAAACATAACACACTGTCACTTGGGGGTACCCCTGATGTACTAGCACTACCACAGACCCAGACCCTCCGACCTGGAGGTGAGGTGAAAGAAACAAACATATAATTAAGATGTTACTGGAAGCTCAGCCTTGACCTGGGATTCCACATATGAGCAGTTGTCCATCAGACACACAGACAGAATGCCCAACATTAGGCTTAAATTATCTGAGTTTCAGAGTTCCTTCAGTTTAGGGGGTCTGTTTTAGTGCCAGCAGACTTGGGATCTCCCCACATGTCATAACCATATAACCGTAAACTTATAAATTCCATGAGCATATTTATATTTGTTCTGGTCTATTAAGAGATTACAAAATAGCTGAAGAGATGATCATACAGGATGCTTTGGATTCTCTCAGGTGCATTTCCCATTGACTGAATACAGCTCGAATCAGAGAATAAACATTTCCTTCTCCAAATGTTCCAGTTCGACAAAGCTCACTGATTTGGTCACTGAACTCCAGGATTCTCTGCGCACAGAAAACAAGGTTGTAAAATCATTATGGAATGAGCTTTTACTATATGCAAACATTTTAGAGAACTAAACAGCAGACAGAGGAAATGTTAGTGCTGATTAACAAAATAACAGAAACATAAGCACTTAATAATAATTTTGGTCACCCTCTGCCTCTCTGCTTGATATGCTGTAATATTTGAACAAATTGCTATGAATGATGAGTAGAGCATTCTTCAAAAATTAATTATTCATTATTTAAAATTTCAGTTTGTTTCTGAGTTCTCTAATACATCACATTGTCAACACACATATTGCCATTTTATTCTACATTACTTATTTATGTGAACAATTTAAATGATTTTGAATATAAAATATTGTATTATAGATATAGTTTTAGACAAAGGTTTGGCTATAGCAGCCCGGCCGTGTATATATATATATATATATAGCTGAAAAACTGCATTGTGATCTGTGAGAGGTAGTGCATTGTCTGACTGTGAATGAGACCGAAATTAACATTGACCGGACATTACCATAGTCAAATAGTGTTTGCATGCTACTGTCATTTCAAAGAAGGGGATTTTTTACAAGAAAACTGTGCGCAAATGTGTAAACACGTGAATTGTGCATCAGAAATGCCACTGAGAACATGATACAACATAAAAAGTAAATTACTTTTCTTATTTTATAACTATAAAATTATACTCATTATTGTTATTTGTGCATACATAAACTTTGATTGCATGGTTTTATTTGCAGTTAGATGGCACGACAGCCTAAAATATTGATGTACTTACCTTACTTAGATAAGGTCTCATCTTATCTGGCTCAAGAGGTGGACCTTGACCATAGTTTTTTAGCTCTAACCTAACAGCAGACAAACGGATTTGAATCTGCTCTGTCAGGTGCGGCAGTGATGCCTATAATTAGGGAAGGACCACAATTAAATATATTCATCATGGTAATGAGATAATGTGTAAATCCCCAGTAACAATTAAATGAAACTTGCCTTGATATGGTCAACTAGCTCCTTGGTGAGTCTTGATGAAAGGAAACGTGTTGTGACTTTTTCTTCTTCCAACAGATAGCTGGAGAAGAATGTAAATATTATTTAATACAATCTTTTAGCAGTCTGTAATGTTCATATGTCCTGTGTAATTTGTAATCTACCTGAAATGACTATGGTTCCGAAAGAACTCTGTCTCTATTCTTGTGGCCTCAGCCAGGGAGATGTTTTCATTGATGTCACTCTGACCCCTACATCTGACCATGATGTAACCTTTTTTAAGAGGAACAGTTTTACCTTGCATGATCTGCAAGATGTCCGCTTCAGCTCCTTTGTCCACCAAATCTGGCTTTGTTAGAATTGCTGCAGAATATAAGAGAAACAGAAATAAATAAAAAATATACCAGGGGTTTGCCAAAAGTGAAATTGAAGCATTGGGGACTGTACTGGTTTCTACAGGCCAGACCTGTCAGAATGTATGCATTAATGACACATTACTGCCAACACATTTTTTATGCCTTTAAGTCATAAAACATATTCACTACTTGATAGTCTGAGCTGCATGTAGTTAAGTACTGTCTCTGAAAGTGTATTTAATTACTATTTCAAGAAATCTACAGTATATACTATTACTGCTCACAAAAATTAGGGGATATTTCAAAATTAAATATGCCCTAATGACATATCCCCTGTGAGGAGTGTATTTAGATCACGCTTCAAAGATAATAAACATAAGTAATTCATTATCTTCCGCTTAATCCACATGGGGTCACGGGCCAGCCGATGCTCACCCGGCAACTCTGGGCGCAAGGGCAGGAACAACCCTAAACAGGACACCAATCCATCGTAGGGCACACAAACACACACACAGTCATGCACCCAATACCTGGAGTAAACCCATGCAGACATGGGGAGGACATGCACACTCCACACAGAAAGGACCCAGGCCGCTCCACCCTGGGATTAAACCTGGGACCTTCTTGCTGTGAGGCAGCGGTGCTACCCACTGTGGTGCCCAGAACATAATTTATTTTACAATTTATTGCTGTGCTTTGCCCATTACTGTATGTCAGCAGATTCCGCCACTTTAAAAACACTAGCACACATTGTCACATGGTACGTAGGAAAACACCTTGCACATGCTGTTTCTTACATAAGTACCTAATAAAATATTTATTTCGCATTAAAAAAATATTGCTCTTTTTTGACTTTGTGTGTTTTATGATGTCACACCTCAGCAGAACTCCATTAAAGAACAAGATAAGAAACGCTGAAAATAATGTTTTTAATGTTTAATGTTTTGCGATTTCTGTTCATGCACTCATTCATTTTCTTATCCGCTTGTTTCCCTTGCACAGGGAAAACCCTAGACAGGGCAATCCGACATAGGGCGCACACACTCACACACTGAATAAACATTCACACAATAAGGGCAATTTGAAAACATCAATTAACCTAACACTCATCTTTGGAACTTGGGAGGAAAAAAGAGTACCAGGAGAATGCAAACTCCACACAGGCATAGCCCAGGGCCGGTGATCTCAGAGCAGTGAGGCGACAGTGCTTACCACTGCACCACTGAGTGCCCAGTGATTTCTGACATTTATAGTAAAAAATGCCAAAATATAGCAAATGTAATATAATATAGCACAGATTTACAATTCCACTTGTGGAGTGGAGCAGAATTTGGCATTTACCCTGCTTTCAATAGTCACATGTTGTAATAATCACAATTAAGTACCATTAGAAACAGATATCAGGACAACACGTAGCAGCTCACTACTAACAGGAAACATGTATATGACCAATGTGACACATTTAGGAAAATAAATTGCAAATTGTAGAATCATTTATACCTAAAGTTCTTGTTCCATCAGGATCCACGGCCTGTGCCATCCGCAGAGCCTCTGTTGTTGCTATGTCCACATTACAAGGTACAACAACGAGATTAATGGTTTCATTCTTCTCAATAAACTTTAAAATTAGCCGTCTAATCTGAAATTAAATGCATAAGATAATTATTTTTTGTTATGTAAGTTTCATGGATGCTTGTCATTCATATAAACTGCTCTCACACCTGATCGCCAATATCTTCTGGTTGACCTTTCACAGGTACTCTGGTTATACCAGGTAGATCAATGAGTGTCAGGTTACACACATCAGGGGATGCAATCTCTAAACTGATTAGTTCATCACAAATCCCAACACCATCTCCAGCAAGCACATTCTGGGCTGCAGACAGGTAAAAAGTGTTCTGTTTTATTATGTTATATTATGTTATCTATTGATCCCCATTTTCATGCGTTAGTCATTTGTTTAAATATATTTGTGGTATTGATACAAAGATTAATTCAATAAATAAAATAAATACTCTTGGTAAGTGTGGCCTAAGATGTTAGTCCACCACTCCAGTTCAAGACATGCCTTCTGGCAGGGAAATAACTCCAAAGCATTGCAATCTCTGCTGGCCCTGTTATCAAATTCAATCGAATCAGTTGATTCTAAAACTTATTACAAAGACAAAGATTTTCTTACCTTTCCTGACATAACTTTCAACCAGTGAAGGATCAGTGAATGTTTCCTGCACATTCTGGTAAGAGATAATAGCCATCCATTCCGTGCCTGTCTTCTGTTTCCTCAGTTTAAGCTCCAAAGGACAGCGAGTGACAATACCTGATATTTGACAGAATCAGCTTACAGAATTTTCTGTACTTTATGGCAATTATTATCGTTTCTTTGCACATTTTGAGTACTCCATAAAACTTTTAAGACATTTAACATAGATCGGTTTAATATCAAAGATAAATCAATTTGTTAAAAAATTAAGCCAAATAAATACTTAAAATACATAAAAATTAGGGGATATTTCAAAATGAAATAATTTTTGTGAGCACTATAAGTAAACCAAATGGAGCTCGGTTGCAAACCTGCCATTTGCTATTAGATTGATGGTTGAGTGTGTGTGTGTGTGTGTGTGTGTGTGTGTGTGTGTGTATGTTGGGGGTGAGGAAGTATGAGTAGATAGCATTTTTGTGTTACATTGTGGTTAAAGAAAATATGTGACATATTTAACCTTTTCAGACCCTGCATCAAATAAAAGTTAAGCCTCACACACTGCTTTGGGAACCAAAAAAAGCACACTGAAGTTAGCAATGGCAGCACTCTGGCACACTGATTCAAAACATTTTTTTCTTCATGTTATGAGTTCATTATACTATTAAGGGCAGGTTTGTAAA
>JAUZSU010033503.1:0-10337 GCA_034780255.1 Parotocinclus maculicauda | reverse complement strand
TTTTTTCACATGGTCATAATGGTGTATTTTGTGTAGAATTTTGAGGAAAGAGATTAATTTAATACAATTTGGAATAATCCTGTAACGTAACAAAATGTGGAAAAAGTGAAGCACTTTTCGGATGCACTGTATGTAGTAGACTTTAGTCTAGTCATTTTTTTAAATGAGCCTAATTTTATTAAAAATCCAGCGTTCTTTCTGAATGTAAGTCTGTGTATGTAACTCTGCTGCATTGCAACCAACAATTAGTAGCTGCAAACTAAACAACACTGGCCTGTTTTTGTGTAATAGACAATGCAGTAACACACAGATTACTGTCATTGACAAGAAAACCTCCATTTACATTGGCGTTTACCTCCAGGATAAGAACTGTTAGTTATGTGAATTTTGTAATGATAAAGTCTGAGTATCCTTACAAGAAATACTTGCAGAAATAGTTAATAACCATTTTTTGGTACCATTTTGTACCATAATAATAAATATAATATTAAATTGATCCACTAAATTGCCCACAGTTTGAGTGTGTCTGATTAGAATTGATATAACCTTGCTCCTGTCATGAATAGCTGTTGATGCTGACATTACATAAACAAACAGACTTAATTTATTTGGTCACATAATAAATGTAATGAATATTTCTGGTATTGTGAAATTGTTTGGCCAAGAAACAATCAGTACACATTTCAAAATGTTTAAATTCTCATTTATAATGTAAAATCTAACAGTTATTTCATCCATTTAACCATAGTAGCTGATGCATTTATCACATAGACAAGTATACACAATTTAGAAAAATAAACATTGGCTCCAGACTGTTTAATGTAATTTTAACTGATCTTTTTACTAATCACTGCCATTTGCCTACCGTGGTGTTTTATATGTTGTTTGGCACAGATAGTGGGGAACGGCAATCATTATTTTTCAGGGTTGAATTCTTAACACAATGTAGCTCCATTTTTCAGATTAATAATTTGGAGACTATATGATCCTTATTCAGTCCTACTCTTGCAAAATATGGTACTGGGCTTGGGTTTCAGTATGGCTGATTATAAATTATTCATGGAGCACATTTTAGTATAGAATGTGACTGTAAACTGTGAAATCCTTGACTGGGATTCAGTTGCATTCCAGCCAGTAACTATGGTAGTTAGATTAAAGGTTTGTTTTGTCCATAGAATCTGCCTGACTGAGGTCAGGCCTGCAGCCTCTTGTCCTGAGTGGGAGCCGTCCATGGGAATTACAACCCTTTAGGCCTTACAGTCTGGACGGTGGGTTTTGATTATGCTGCACAGTCTCCTGACACCTTCCTAAAGCTCCTATAGTTCTTAAACCTCTGCTTACACTGCTAAAGACAATATGCTCACTGCAGATTTTAAAAGGTCTGTTTAACTCACTAAATATTAACAGTGCCAGTTTTAAGATCTACTACATTTTTTTCTATATCTGCTTTTACTAATCCACTATGATAACGCATAAGATCTTTGGGGACAATGTTTTTGTAACATTTTGCTCCTTTCCACTCAACACTACTAATTTCTGACATAGTTTGTAGGTGAGTCAGTATGATCAGGACAACACATTGACAGTCTAACATTAGGTTGCATGGGATGAGTAATGTAATGATAAGTCTGTGGGCTCTATTCTGTCTGCATGGGACGAAAATATATCTTTCAGTTGCTGCTTTTAATTCCTCTGCTTAAATCGGAACAGAAGACCCTTTCTCTATTTGTGCTTCTGAATCTCCAAACCAGCAATTGAAATGTTTTGTCAACACACTACAAAATCTGATTTTAATGATGATTTTAAATGCATTTTCTTAGATCTGTGGCAATCCAGTGACACAACTGCAGTTCTTACGCTTCTGTTACTTTCAGATTAGATTTATACTTCTTCAGTGAATACTGCACAACTCACTCATTTTTTCTCCTTCTCATTAATCTCCTAGAGACTTCAAAAAGATTGGTGTAACAATCGTTGGACCCCAGAAGAAGATTGTGAGCAGCATCAAAGCACTTGAAACAAACACGAAGAATGGCCCAGTTCCTTTATAATAAAGAAATAAATAAAATAATAAATGCATAAAGGGAGGCCTAAGAGATTTTGAAGAGACTATTGCTGCTTTTACTTTATCAGGATTTTAACAGAGAAAAAGGGAGTAGAAAATGCAATGTTAAGATGAATCTTAAGGAAAATGAATCTTTTTAGCACCTGTTCGTGGGCCGGGATGAGCATATGGCTCGCAGCCTGTTGATGCGTTGCCTTACATAGAAAAGAAAAATGAAAAACAGGAGGATTCTGTGCTGAACGTGTGCTCTGAATTATGTACTGACCTCCTACATATACTGTAAGCCCTCCATGTGTGTCAGCAATGGCACCGATTGAAGAGCAAGGTGGAGCTAACATGACATGAAGTGATAATTCAGTGAAAACATTGCAGTGTCCACTTTTGTTTTTGTTTGTTTTGGGGTTTTTTTCCCATGTAAAAAGGAAAGAAATGAAGCTTAAGACCTGTTCATCCGAATGCCTCTCTTATCTTTGGCTGTCATGTTGAATTGGATGTGTCCTAGCTTGCTGTCGAAAATGATCTGCAATAGAGATGCCCATAATTTCAGCATGTCACTTCAAAACATAAGAAGTTGAGGAATGGATTCCAGGAAACGACAGTGCAGTTGGCCATAACAGCAGGACTGTCTGATAAAGGCAAATTGATGTTCTAGCAATTTGCTAATGCTTCCAAGGATTTGATGTATGGAGCAGTGTATCTGATTAAAGATTATAACAGGGATCTCAGTCACATTAAAAACCTCAACAGTCAATGTGGAAAGACTGTGAATTTACTCCACTATTGAGAGGGCCACTTTAACACTTTCCGTAGTGTTGGGAAAACAAAGTGTTTATAAAAAAAAATGTGAATTAATGGTTAAAACAACTTGAAGTATCAATACTATTGTGAAATCACTTCCTAGTATTTATGTACTAGGGATATTAGTATTAGAATTAGTTCCTTCTAAGTACCATTTAGAGCACCATATGTAAGATTCCAGAGACAGCAAGTCAGAAGAACACTGCAGTGGCGAATTGAAACTGATGCGACAGATATGAAGTAGTTCAGTGAAGATCATAGCATATCATTTATTCTATGTTCCAATGAAGATGGGGGGGGCTTTTGGAATAATATTAAGTAATATGTCTCTACAGCTAAAATCTCAGGATTCACTGCCCATATATACTGTACATTTGGGAAGACAAAGAACAATATGTCAAAGTGAATATTGTGCAACCAACTACATCAAACAATTGATGTGCCCAGCTCAAGTCTTGGTAAAACAGACTTTAGCACAACTAGGTTACTATCCTGCTACCCTAGGAAACTCGTTCAGTCAGGGCAAGAAAATCACCAAACTGTGTTGGACTCTGGTCCAAATCTGGACTTGTGCACTTCCCGGGAAGGAAGTGTGGTCTTTCTTTTACAATACCTTTTAAAGGCAAAGTTTCATCAATGCATCTTAACATGATATATGCAGATTATAAATTAAAATTATTTTCCCCACAGACTGTGGTTTTCTCTGACACTCACCGCTTTATGAAGGAACCTTTCAGCTCTTCCTCTTACTTTCTGCAATCTGCCTGTGAATGTCGCTGGTCTCTCAGCTCTTAGCATGTACATATGTAAACACCTGTAATAATAGCAATGGTGAACATACCAGGCCATCTTTTTGTACAAAAGTTTGTATGTATAAAAGAATGAAAGAAAATGTGTTCAAACTTTGCAAAAACTTTGTATTATATTTTATGCTACTTTGTATCATATTTTTTATTTACAAAAAAATCAATGGTAATGACCTATTTATTTGATGAGATACTGAACAGACAGCATACCATGCTAAATCGAGTGTTTTTGTTTAATACATACAGTAAGTTATGACATGGATATGTGATTACATTATGAGTGTTGTGCATTTTACTTTATGAAACATGATTTCTAAAGAGCAATACTGCTTATTCCACCCTGTCCTATTTTTCTCTTTTGTTAAAAGTGTGTGTGAGTGTGTGTGTATGTGCGTGTGTGCAGGTATCAGTGGGTATGCAAATTTAGATGGCCTTGTCTACTAATGCAAAATGATTTGTAGTGGAAACATTTATATTTTTATAATAAACTGTCTGAAAATATTTTCTAAAGATTGAATGCCAAGAGGATTGTGTCTTAGTGGCTTTACTTGACAACTCTTGCATTCTGCGTAGGACAAGATACTCTGTTGGACAGTGACCCATGATGTTTAGTGCCCATGTGTGGACTGTGAACTGGGGCAACGAACCTAATAAATGCTTTGGTCACCTACTGTAACATGTGTAATATGTTTATCCTTATGTCCTGTCAGTGAGCTTAACCAGGTACATTCATTTGCCCATTGACATTTAAAGGCTGGTTTTATATGTTTTAAAGAAAGCACATTATAAGCCTTCACCATTTAAATACATAGATTTTAAATTAAAAGAAAGACTGTGTGGCTGTGACTAAACTGTGAGAGAAAATTGGGTTTAGAAAAGATGGTAGATGGAAACACAGGTTATGTTATGTTTGGTCCCATGATTACATAATACCTGCACAATCTAGCATCTGTTATATATATATATATAACAGATGCTAGATTGTGCAGGTAATATTTAATCATTATTATTAAAGGAGGAAATAGTCTATGGAATATGTAATCATTAGTATTAAAGGAGGAAATAGTCTATGGAAAATGGCTTCACTTCAAATCCAAAGAAAATGTTCACTTTTTCTGCATTGCTGTATTACTGAGTACTCTTAAGTCATTAGAGCACATACTTGGTCATTATAAAAGCCACTGTTTTAAGATAATGTGTGATTCGTGTTGTACGATGGACCAGAAATTCCTAAGACATTTACATTTGTATTTACATGTATTTTAGGATCATTTGTTCAAGGCAAATTACAAATAAGACAGGATACTTCTTATACAATTGGGGTTCCATTGTTGCCCTCAGTGGAAGCTTAGCAGACAGTCCATAGTAACAATTTAATAAAAAACATATTCTAAAGTAGTTATAATAACAACAACAGGTACAAATGCAGAATTTTCAAGCATTCTAACTTCTAACCATTGCGTTAAACATGACTAAATGAGGAGTCGGTGGTAAAATGCAATGTGTTAATGAAATTTACTGAAATGTGTTGTGTACATACATATTTGTAACTATACAATATCCACATGGGTAAGCCATCAGTAAATGCCACTGATTCAGAGTGGCATTGTGTGAGCGTAGATGTGTTGTTTGGACTATATGTTCTGCCTCAAATTCCCATCACCTAGTAGAGATCAGCTGAGACAAGAGGAATGAAAGGAAAGCACCCCTTTGGTGTTTTTGGTGTTTCATATAATTCAGCATCGTACATGTGGTTCCCATTCACTACTCCTTTTGTCTCCTCAGTGCATAGAAAACAGTGGATAAAGGCCATGCCATGGCCCATTTTCAATAAATCATGTCGTACTCTCCCATACTTAGAAACTGGATTTATTAAGTGACTGCAGTGCAACTGAATTTTAAGGTTCACGCAGCCATCAAAATTGACTATCTGAAAAATGAATAATGGCAAAGCTGCTTTACACAGAAAGAATGAGACAGATGTGAATAGCCAGATGTGAGTTTAGAAGCACAGGAAATGCGGAGGAGAGCGGGGAAAGAGGCAGTGAAGAGAGTGTGTGGGATGCTCTTCTATTTGTTCTATAGATGATGTAATGCATCCCCTGATGCTCCTACGTGTAAGTTAAATGAGACGTAAAGCATGGAGACAGGTGCACAAATTTCTCCACCATACCACTTTCACATAACAAGGCCACTGGAGTCTTGGGTATACTGATCTTTACAGTTCTAAGAGATGCGGCTCATTTGGACTGGTTAAGAAAGATGTATTGCTGTATATTGTCGCACATACACAATCCCGTTCTGAATGAGTTCAGTACTAAAAAAATCCCATAAAGTAATTCTTTGTCGGCTTTGGCAGTAAACTTGGCCAATGAACAAAGGTTGACATTAACATGATTTGACACCTTTCAGATAAATTTGAATTGAGTCAGGGTATGTTGTCCAACATCAGTACTCAACCCCGCAGTCATGTTCCAGTAAACCTTGTCTAAAGAGCAAAGGCTGTTGTAGCAGGAAAGCAGAAATATAAATGTTTTGCTATATGTTTTTTTCATTATTATTATTATTATTATTATTATTATTATTATTATTATTATTATGTATTTATTAATTCACTATCAGACTTGAGACACACTTGACTGTTACTACTAAATATCTTTCATGACTTATCTCCCAAAACAAATTCTACAAAACAGAAAACATCTAGGTTAAAAAACCTGCATTTTTATGTACACCTAGAGACATCCTCAGGTTTTCTGTTCCAAGTCTCCAGCTGTTTGCAGCTGCACTACAAAGAAGGCTAACACCTTGCAAAGTAATAAGCGACCCATACTCGGACAGTCTTAGTTTCAGAGCACGACATCCGCACAAGCCACTTCCTCAAATAGGTCATAGGTCAGCAATAAATCTGAAGACGGCCCATGTTAGTCCTAAAAGAGAACCAAAGTCAAAATGTAAAACCTTACTCAACATAAGATTTTTCATATTTGTTAAAATTGTTAAAATTTCAGTTGGTAAAACGAAGAATACTTGGTCATTAACTACATTTTTCCTGTGTATAGTTTGAGCACCTGGGGTATAATCCAGGTGGCTTTATCAAAATTCTTGATGTTTACATGCAATATGCATTATTGCCAACAGGCAATCGGGAATTTCGTCTTGCATGGAAACACAGACAGTGGTTGAATATTGTTCGATCTAGCATAAAGCGTAGTCTTTTTCCATATGGGAAAAGTTGCTATTTACTACAGATGTAACTAAACAATAAACAAGCCAAAGTTTGTTTTTTTTTAATCTGAGAAGTTTAGTGTTAGACTAGCACTATAGTGCACATTATAGGAGGAAAACAACTAATATAGAAATAAATAAATCAGTTTGTGCAAATGTTAGATTGTTGACTAAAGGTAAATTGTGTAATTTCTGCATTTTATTATACAAAGTAGTTTCTATAATTCTAACATATTTTTTATTTTATATTTACCATGCTCCAATGAGAAGTATTACTTCAAACTTCCCTGATTTAATATACTCAAGGTATATGTTGCCAGCAATACAGTGGTTACAAACTACCATCTGTAGTGGGTCAAGTGGAAACCACTCAAGTACAGTGACTTGTTTTGAAACATTTGCAGTTGATGAATAATAGTTGCTTCCATTTTCAGAGCTGAAGTCAGACAGCATTTTGTGACTGTCAGAATGCAGTATGGTCCATGACGTCATGACTTTTGGGATATGCCCTTGTTCGTTATGATCAAAGCCTAAGCTGAGTCACAACAACACATCAGTCCAAGTGTGCTTAAGTACGTCAAGCATTAGTATTCAGTTAACATCTTGCTATGTTTATCTTAACTGAAGTTCTGTTTGAACAACAGAGCCAGGCAGAAAAGCAGCTGAAGTGCCTGGGTCTAGTGCCTCTTCACTTTAAGATAGGAAGGCTAATTTGGAAGAGCTGCTCACGGAATGGACTCTGCACACACAGTTTGGGTTGGTATTTTTGAACAGGCATTCGATTATGATGCGTCATTAAAGCCAGACCCTTGCACAATAGAATCCAGAGAAGTATATATTCATGTATAGTCCCTCATGCTGTGCATGGCCTCTCTGATCTAAGATTGGGTATATATTTCATATAGGACTGTCACAGATCAAGAGCAGTTAAATGAACCGTTCTGAAGATTTACAGACATCTAACAGCCATTATCTTATATGGACTCCTATATTATATGGACTTCTGCTGTGTATTTGTTACTGACTACTGTAGATAATATGATCTCTCATCAATGAGATGTCTAAAAGTGCAGTTAATCCAATTCTTTCTTTTTGCCAAGAGCCCCTTTGTTATCAAACACACAGATAATATTAGTTATGAAGTATCTCTTTGCTTATACATTTAGAGCTGGATGCTCTATCCCTTATAGTTTGTAAAGACACCTTTACACATCAATTTGAAATTTTCAGTTTACAAAATCTAGATCTAAACATATTCAAAGCTAGGGTGGTACGTAGAGATGAGGGTAACATCTGGACAACAGGGGGTGGGATTGATGGGGTTCACTCTGGACCACACTCTTCAACAGACAAAGACACCACACATCTGCATGGAAGCAGCATGCTGGGAGGGGAGGCATCAAAAACCTGGGTTTTAAGCAGCTATATAGTAAACAGGAGAATCCTGCTATAACTCACTTATAACACAACACGTGTCTTCGGCTACTCTGATCTGAAGCCTATAGGGAAAACCTTTTTTTCAGCCTTTCATTTCTTTCAGCATTCATTTAGAGAGCTTGATGACTTCCACACATTAAAAAAAATAATAATAATAATTTAGTTTCTCTCGTTATCTAGGTTCCTGCCTTGTGCAGAATGTTTTCATGCTGTTGTTCGTGCAAACATAACTAATTCTTTCTGTTCCTTCAGTATACCACCACCCCAAATCCTCCCAATACAACCTCAGAAAAAGTATTTTCTTTTCCGCAAGTGTTATCTATGCATTTATCACTAGCACACTTATTCCATCCTATGCAAAAACATTAAATTATTTATTCCCTCAGGCAATTCAGAGAGTCTAATACAGAGTCTAACTCAGAGAAGCAAACCACTTAACCTATTGTATGTCCCTGGAAATGTGTGAGAAACAGAGTACACCTACATAAACACACATGGAGGGATTAGGTTCTCAGGAACTGCTGTTTTTAGCATTTGGCTCCTACCTCCAAGATACAGAAGCACAATAACAATAACAGCTAATTAAAAATGATATATCTGCATGGAGTTTGGTTTGTTCTCCCCATGTCCATGTTTGTTTATCTAGGCATGTCTGTTAATGGACTGTCTAAGTGTCTCTAGGTATAAATGTATGTAACTGAGTGAGTGAACTTTTAATTCTCTGATTTGTATCGGTGCCCTGGGGTTCGACCATGCCCACCATGCACCAATTGTTTGCAGGATAGGTTCCAGATCTTGACCCTCATCAGGAAGACATCAGTAATTAAAGATAATTCAGTAAGTAATTGATTTAAGTAGTTTAATCATAACATTAGTGGTTTAAATTAATTACATAGTATTAAACAACAGTTTTTTTAATCACATTCATATTTTTCTTTTATCTTCCTGGTCTGTTACTTATTATAATAAATGAAAAAAGCCTCCCCCACTAATTACCCCCAATAATAAGTTTAATATGTTTCCTCAGAACTATTCCCTGCTGTTTCACCATTATGAAAAAAGCAAATAATCAATATAATGTGTAAACGCTGTTGGTAGTTTTTTATAAAATTTAATTGGAAAGAACAGTTTCATATTCATTCAACTAGGGGTGCAGCAAAGTGTATGGTGATAACGCAAAATTACATGAACCATAAATAACAAATCATGCTATTCTTCATTAAAGTGAACATGTTTCCCCAATTAGGACTTGTCACAACAAGGTCTCATCATTCAGAGTGCAGTGCTACACAAAGGCCTCCTATTGGGAAGAGTGTGTGGTTTTTTTCCCTGTTCTGGCTTTGTTGATTTGCTGCTCCAAGGTAAATCTATTTATTTCCCTCTTAATTTCACCTGACATTTGCAATTACTGGCTCTTTCCATTTTGGCAGTGACTCCTTTAGAAGTGCTGCTCATTGTCAAACACAGTTAGAAGTGCCCAGAACACAGGGCACTTGGTAGGGATAGTGTTCATAGCCTTTTACAAGCATCCTGTCGCATTGGAATAGAATGGAGCTAACATACAATAGCACATGTACAGATGTGCCAAACTAATTCATTAATTAATTTATTTTCCTACTTGCTTATTCCAATTCAGGCTTGGGGAGCCTGGCCTAACCGGTAGCACAGGGTGCCAATGAAATACATGGCACATGCTTATATTTGCTTGCAATGCATTTGGAAACAGACCCTTTCACCTTTTCACACATTTAGTTATATTGCACCCCAACAAAATTCATACTATTCTATTTATTCTATTTTTTACCCATTATTTTCACACAATGCTCCATAATGAAAACAGATTTTCTTTGCAAATTTATTGAAAAGGAAAAACTAAAATATTGCATTGACATTACATTTCATTACATTTCCAGCATTTAGCAGACACCCTTATCCAGAGCGACTTACAATTGATACAGTCTTACAATCCAAGCAATTGTGGGTTAAGGGTCTTGCTCAAGGAC
>JAUZSU010033493.1:0-10337 GCA_034780255.1 Parotocinclus maculicauda | reverse complement strand
GGAACAGAGAAAGAACCAGAACACAGGAACCAGGACGCAAGAACAGAGAAAGAACCAGAACACAGGAACGAAGCAGGAACCAGAATGCAGGAAAAGAGCAAGAACCAGAACGCAGGAACGAAGCAGGAACCAGAATGCAGGAAAAGAGCAAGAACCAGAACGCAGGAACCAGGACGCAGGAACCGAGAAAGAACCAGAACACAGGAAACGGGACACAGGAACAGAGAAAGAATCAGAACACAGGAACGAAGCAGGAACCAGAACGCAGGAAAAGAGCAGGAACCAGAACGCAGGAACCAGAACGGAGCAGTCACATTGAACAGAAAACTTTACTTGAGATTTATTTCTCGATTCCTTTTTATAACGGAACTTTGTCTCTTTATAAATCTCTAGATCCTACAGAATTCTAACTAAAAACCCAGAGCGACAGCGGCAAGGAAAATCCATAAACGTCCCCCGTTTCGACACGTGTTGCCGTGTGTAGCACTAAGTCCATAAGAGCAAACGGAGTTACGTTATAATATACGTTATATTATATATGGCTTCAGTAACTCTTTCTATTATTATTAATAATAATAATAATATTATTAATAATAACAGACATTTCTGTGCTGAATCCAGGCTGAACGTCTCACCACTCCTCATTCCCTACCAAACCCACACGGAGCCAAAAGTATCGGGACACAAACCCACATCCTTTCTGCCGGCCACATTTGGAGCGCCGCTGCAGTTCCAGACAGATTTCGACATTACAATCCACACGACTACAGGTAAATAAACATGATCAGACCCTGATCAGTAACAGTGTTCCATACAGGGGCTGCCCACACACTGTACGGAACACTGTGATCAGGCTGTAATGGATGCTCGTGAGGAGCTGGTTAGTTTAACGTGATTCCATTTTAACCTCCTCAGTCTCGTTTATTCCACGGTGGAATGTCTGATGTTTAAGGGTTTTTGGGTTTGAATTAAATAAATGGGGGCGATTTTAAAGAGGTTAAAACGTGTTTTCCTTATAAGGAAGCGATTCCTGAGGTAAATCCCGTTACCCTGTCAGAGCTTTTCTTACTGCATCATTCTGTCTCTGCGCAAACACACACACACACACACACACACACACACACACACACACACACACACACAGAGTGCGGTTCTACAGCCTCCGTTATCACATCCCAAAGAAATTCAGGTGGCTTTTTATCGATATTTAGAACAATTAAAGCCTGAACTCAGACCGTTACTGTTATCGCGTTCCCGCCTCAGCTGACTGAGGTTTGCAGTAAAACGCCTCAGCGCTCCTCAGGATCCTCACATCAAACCGAGCAGAACCGGAGTAAAAATGGAAGCTTCTGCTCTACTTACAGTGCGTAAAAACTGGATTTCGTCCTCGGCTTCTCCTCCCTCTGCCATGATGAAGCCGCAGCGGGACCGAGCTCAGCATCAACACCAACACCGTCCGGACCGTGATGAGACTCAACGAGAGACTCAGCGCCTATAACAAGACCTTAGCCAACTCTGATTGGACGATGAGCCCGTTCAGAGGGCGGAGTCAGCCAGGTGAGCCCGTCCAGGTTAAATAGGGAAACAGCACCCCCTGCTGGCCGTGTGAAGGTTATGCAGTGTTCACAAATGATTTCAAAATGAATATGAAGTTAAGTCGAGATTTATTTCTATTGAGCTTTCTATAATATAAAGCTGATTTAAGAAAATGCTCTAATATTATATGATGTTAAAACCCCAATCCCAAATTGAGCAAGCCTAGGGCGACAGTGGCAAGGAAAATCCCTGAATGTAGAAGGAAGAAACCTTGGGAGGAACCAACACTCAAAAAGGGACCCAACCAACATGGGTGGTCTAGATGTTCATTAAATAAATACTTAAAATGTATATTAAAATAATAGTCAAATTAAGTAAATAATATAATTCAAATCAATAATAATATTTAAGTTAGTAATAAAATAGGTAACAAACTATATTTTAAGACAAAATAGATTTTTAAATCAGTCCTCAGCATGTGATTATATTTTGTTAAAAGAAAATGTACAGAGAAGCAAATAAAAGTTAAATAAATGGTAATGGGGGTGGGGGGAGGGGCGCAGAAGCATGTTAAACTGAACCAGAGTGCCCCCATAATTACAGTTCATGCACTGACAGTGATGGGATCAGATTCATTTTGAAATATGAACTCATTTTAGTGAGAAAATTTTACTGAAATACAAATATAAAAGTACACGCTACTAAATTTACTTAACGTAAAAAGGTCAAATTGATTTAAAAAGCCAGAGTGCAGGAACTCCCTCAGTCATTTAGTCTCTAGGACACGATGTGCCTCCAAGGTCCTCCTACTAAGGACTGATTTTAAAATCTATTTTGTTACTTATTTTATTACTAACTTAAATATTATTATTGATTTAAATTGTATTACTTAATTAATTTTACTATTACTGTAATATGATTTTAAGTATTTAATTAATGAACATCTAGACCACCCATGGAGGTCGGGTCCTTTTTGAGTCTTGGTTCCTCCCAAGGTTTCTTTCTTCTACATTCAGGGATTTTCCTTGCCACTGTCACCCTAGGTTTGCTCTATTTGGGATTGGGGTTTTAAGATAATATAATATTATAAAGCTGATATAAGACAATGCTCCGTTATAAAAATCTCTATAGAAATACATTTAACTTGACTTTCTAACTTCTATTTTTGAAGCCGGACGTATTTTATTGAGAGCAAAGGGTACAGATTCATGACTCAGAGCTCTGCATAAATCCTACAAATGATCTAATAATCTTAAAGCCACAACAACAGAATCGAGAACATCTTCAGACACCAGGAACCAACATGTACAAAATACTTTGGATTATTTTTTTAATACATTCTGCTAAATCTCCAGTAATGCAGTAAATCCTGATCTTTAACCAGACTGTAGTTATCATCGACTCTCTGAAACTCTCACAGCATTTTAGTCCAAAACTGCAGCTTCAAATCCTCTACATTACTAACAATAATGTAAAATACTTACAAAAAACGTTTAGAAATATATGGTTTATAATCATAGAAATAAAATTAGCTGTTGCAGAACCATGGTTAAATCTCTAGTGTCTGTTAAAAAAAAGTGTTTCTGAAGCAGAAGGAATTACACCAAACATTAAAGTGTGTGTGTATATATATTATATATATAAAATAAGATTAGTACATTTTTCTCTTAAGAATTTTTTTTATTGAATTTGAGATTAATTCTTTAATTCTTCCCTTAATTACTCTTAATATTAAGAGAAATAAAGTGCATACAGATACCTAAAAATTGTAATTAAGTACAGTAACAAGGTTAACTTAGTTTATTACGAATTCTTCTCTAAATAATAACAAAAAAAATCAGACAGCAGTGCTGCTGGAGTTTTTAAACTCCATCTTTGCAATCAGTCTCCGTTAGATTGTACAGAAATGGTTATAGTGCTGCCCTTGTGATTTTTAATCAGGTCACATTTAGAATGAATCACATTTCGTTTAGGCTACACATTGATTGAAGCAAACGATATAAACTTAAATATAATGTATTTATAACGGTAAATAATTGCATAAACACAGAAACATAACACAGTGGGTACCAAAGAAAACCCCTCCCCACAAACACACTTACCCACCCACCCTATAAATACCCAACCACGAGATTAATTCAAACCCAATTTTAGGAAGTTCTAGACACGAAGCCTCCACAGACTGGATAAGATTTATGTAAAAGATTAAGTTTCCACTTATTTGAAAGTTTAATACATTTCCTTACTGGTGCTGTTCCAAGAAAAAGGTGGCTATAGGTAGGAGAAATTCCCAACGCACATGGAAGTGTAACACACCCGTATTCCGTACGCCACCATTTCACACTCTGCACCCCGTACATTTAATCCAACTCAACCAATAATCCATAATCAATATGATCAGAAACAGATTATCCATCAGAGCGGATCCGTGCTTTAATTATAAAGTTATTTATCATACACAGCATCTAAAAACTCTTTATATGGTAAAGCGGCCATGTTTTCCAAACAAACAGACCGATCTTAATTAGTGCCCCACCTGTTTTTTTTAAACCTCCCCCTGAGGTAGACTACATCGCCCCCTACTGGCTCAGCCGAGCCTCAATTCGGTCTCCATCGTTGGGCCAGACCTTTTTAATTATTTGTTCCTCGGATGTTTCTACTTAAGAATCTACTGAGGAGGAAGAAAACTAAATACAAATAAATCTTTATTTTTCTGCACTTTTGAATTTCTCGAGGACTATGTGGAATCAATACAAGGAAGGAGGAAGAAATAAAAATATATATTTTTTTTATAATAAAATTTATTTCACCTACAATTAAATTAAAGTGAATCTGGAAAAAAATTAAATACACAGAAGAAACCCGTTGGCTCTCCACCGGAGGGCAGAAAAAGCTAAAAAATAATGTTATTAATAATGTTTAATTTTTTTATTTTTTTTTTCAAATATGATCATCGGCGGATCCGCGAAACAAGCAATAAAAAAATGTCTGGCCTTAGGTTTTGAATAAAAAGAACTGCCGAAAAAATCTCCCTTTTGATTTTGGCCATGGCACCACCCAAACATTTTATAAATATTTTATTATAAAGCTGCCATTTCTGTCTCTCAGTCTAGAGTGAATCATCCGTAATGACAAAGTATTCAACCATTTAAAATGTATTAAAACTTATTATCTGAACTTTTTCATTTCCATAAGTATTGAGACACTTTGTAGAAGCTCTTTCAGCAGTTACAGCTTTGGTTTATCCCAGTCCTCCTGCAGATCCCCTTAATGTCCCCTTAATGTCCCCTTAATGTCCGTGTGTGTAATGTTCATAATAAGCATCACATTTATTTTCTGTAAGCAAGAAATGATGAAGACACTCCAGAGTTTTAAATAAATGTATAAGAAATGCAAACGCTTTCACCAAACAAACTGAACCAACTGACTAAATGATACAATAAATACCATAAAATCATCAAACGCAATAACACACTTTTTTTTAAAATCATCATTTCCTGTATCAGGACAAATTTCCTCACCCACAAACCCATTTGGTTTAGCTGGGGCTGACGCCTTGGAGCTCGTATTCCTGATGTCCCACAGGAGGCGCTGCAGAGCTCTGTGATCTCCTGAGTGGACCGAACACCTGAGAGAGCGGCGTCCTCCTGGAATGGGACGTTGTCATGACGGTGTTAAACCCATCCTGTAGCTCCTTCTCATTCCGCCGGGCTCTGCTCTCTGAGAAACCTGTACAGAATGGAGCTCTGGATCTTCTGGAGCTTCTGGCTTCTGGAGCAGCATTGGAGGCGGAGTTCTCAGTCAGGAGCCAGTTGGGCATTGTGAAAGATGATGTGGAAGATTTAGGGATGTCTGACTCAAAGGGTCCGTCCACAGGAACGTCCGGGAGAGGACAGAGAGCTGGAGCAGGGACACTGAGATGTTCTACCTGCTCCATCAGGTGGGTCGGTCTGGACACGTCCTCTGGCCAAGTCCACACACACATACACACAGACACACACAGACACACACACACACACACAGTGTAAACAACAGAGAGAGCTTATTTTCCCTTCATTATCATATCAGTGAACATGCATTTTATTTATTTTATTTTATGTATCTTTGCATTAATAACCAAATACTTGCATATCATGGTTGCTATGGATACATATCATACACCCCTACATGCAAGTTTTTGCTTTCAGGTTTTATTTATACCCTATAACAACTTTAACAACGCCAATTTTCTGTATAAACTAAAATTTTAAAGTTTAATCAGGACTTACACGCAGTTACAAAGAAATGGCACCAGATGGCGCCAAAAACCATTGTAAAAATATGATCGCGATAGATAACCAAACCGATTTTTTTACATAAAAATAATTATTTTTTATTTTATGATAATCCTAAATTACAGGCTTGACAAGCATTAACTTCTTAAGTGGGAATCATATTTAAAAGATAAATAATGGTAAAAATATAGAAACTTCTTTAAATTATTACAAATGTTAAATAAGTTCCTAATGAAGTTTGAATAATAAATAAGTTAATTTCTATATTGAGTTAGTGTGAGAGAGAGGAAAACTTCGTATGGTATCGCAACCATTACGTCGTTCTATTCAACATTAAAATTACTACTACTAGTAGAATCGTCTGCGTTGGTTTTTGCGTAGGTTTTTTTCCGTTGACGTTACACTTACGGGATTGTCTCTTTAGCACGCTGTAAGCTTCGTCCTCATATGGCTGCACCATGCTGTTAAACTTCTGCAGATCTTCCTCACACACCAGCCCTCTGCCACCAGAAAAACACCAGAGAACCCTCTTTAGAACTGTGCCAACTTTATACCCACATCTGACTGGGGTGCCAAAACTTTAGTATAAACCCACACACTATGAACATCACGGATTTGTTTGAATTGGTAAGTGTTTAAACAGCTGAATCTGTTGGTCTTTACCTGATCTCCCTGAGTAACAGCAGCTTCTCTGGAGTATCCAGGACGGCCAGCAGGGGGCGCACCAGAGATTCCACCTCCCTCTCTGCCACATGCTGCAAAAACAGAGTAACAGTAACGAACCGAAAAAAAAAAACACGTAAGAGTGTGAGCAGGTTCCTGATCTCCATTACCCGCTTACAGAGTTCCAGAACTACAGCCACGTCCTCGTCCTGCAGCAGCTTCCTGGCCATGCGCTCCACCTGAGGGAGGGGCATCTGATCACACCTGCTGCTGCTCATACCTGCATCTGAACACCCACATGTAAGGTCATACAGGCTCAAACGAGTGTTACCGCCCTCTACAGGAACAAACGGAAATAGTAAATAACTCTGCACATGTTTAACAGCGCCCCCTCTGGCAGAAATCACAATCGCAAAAACATTTATTTTTTACTTTTTTTTTTTTAGGTTTTTATTCACGTTTGATTTTTTTGTGCTGATCTGATTTTAATTACTTCATTTTAGTTTTTATTTTATTCTCTTACGGTAAATCCAATTTTGTTAAAACGTCTATCTGTGCAATTTGTTTAAATGTATTTTATTTAAATGTTCTAAATTTATCTGTTGGTCCCTTTTCTATTTGCCTTCATTTTAGATTTTTATTTGAGTTTTTTTATTATATCACACGTATTTCGTTTGATTTATTTTTGGTTTTGATATATTTTATGAATTCTCTTTTTTTAGGTTTGTTTTTTTACTCTTTGTTTGCTTTTTTAAAATCCATAAAAGGCTCTGAGGAGTTCCTTTGATCATCTTTACTCCTCAAACACCTGGATCATTATTTATTTAATTTATTACTAGATCTCAAATTGATGTAGGATAATAACTTTAAGAACAAGGAAAATAACTTTAAAATGCAATTTCTGTCTGAATGGGATTGAGCCTAATTATTTTCTAATTATTAACTAGTTATTATTCTGCAGCTTTTTGTTCCTGGTGCAGAATTATATGAATTAATTTTTTTTTAATTATTATGAAATGATTTGAATGTTTTTCTCTAAATATGATGCAGAATCCAGCAGTCTTGAACAGTCCTGGCCTTCCTCCTGTTTAAAGTGGATGCTCTGACCCTGCTCAGATGGTGCCGTTGATTTGGAGCGCCCCCCGGAGGAGCTTCTGCTCCGAAACAGGCTGAGGAACGTTCTGGAACGCTGCAGTGAGATTCCTCCTCCTTGCTTCAGCTTCCTCTGCTCTTCTTCTGTGTGAGAGATCAAGAATAAAAATCCCACCATCATCACGTCTTTACGTTTAGATATCGGTCCAAATGTGCTTCCTAATTTCTAATCAAATAAAGGCTGACCCGACACAGTCATGTGACTCTGGGTCCTGCAGACGGACGGACCCGATCTGCTCAGGGTCATCAGGACAGACATTTTCCTGTCCTCTCTCATGTCTGGTCCTGCTCCCCGGATGGCTGAGTCCTGCAGAAGCTCGGTCTGGCCTCGGCTCAGACTCGTCTCCACCAAATCGTCCTCCGTCCAGCTGGAGGCGTCGCCCGTTTGGGACCCGAGGGGCAGGGAGACAGGTAGCGTGGCCTGGGATAGACCAGCGACCGAGTTCAGAGGGGTCCCAGAGGACAAAGAGGAGGTCGAGGAGGATGAGTCTGAATGGTAAGGACTGCTTCCTAAAAAAGCACAGAAATGTAAAACATCACCTCTGAGCTTTAGCTAGAAATTATTTTATCGTACAAGAGATAAATAAATTCTTACGACTGTCCAGCCAGCTGTACTCAGACACCAGCTCCTGATAGGCCGGGTATCTCCCCGCCTCCTGTCAATCAAACCCAGGCTCTGTGTGTCTGAACCAACCAATGGGTGTGTGTGTGTGTGTGTGTGTGTGTGTGTGTGTGTGTGGTTACCTTGATGGTCAGGGTGATGTGTGATTGGCTCTTCAGAACTTCCACTGCTCTGCTGTGAGTGATCTCCTGAAAGCTCACGCCATTGGCTGACAGGATCTGATCTCCCATCTTAATCCCGCCCTGCTCGGCCAATCCACCAGGATCCAGCCTACACACACACACACACAGGGTTCACAAACTTTCCAAAATGTGTGAGAGAGACAGAACCGGACGGATTCGGACCTGGAGACGTAGATGCCGAGGCCGTACTCCATCCCCCCGCGGATGTTGAGGCCGAGGCAGCGCTGAGAGACGGACGTCTGCAGATAAACCGTCCGACACAGAGCCCCGTCTAAGAGACCGTCTGATAGAGACACGCCTCCATCAACCACCACCATCCGACGGTGTATCAGGTCCACCCTACACACACACACACACACACACACAGCCATCACTGAGAGTGTTTACATACACTGAATAATCTGATCATAACCCTAACCTCTGCTGAAGTTTTTTATAAGATCACTTACAGATACGGATCATAGCACATAATGAGAAGGTGTAGTTCCTTTTTATGGGTTTATTATTTTAGGGCTTATTTCCATTGCTCTGGTTGTTTGTTTCTCTCATGGGATCTGGCAACCCTGGAAATAAGGGCAGCGCCTGTGAAAGGGCTAGCAAACCATTTTTGGGGAGAGCCTGAAATGCACCATATGCTGTAGAATAAAGAGTGTGAATTTAATAACAAGAATTAAAAATAATAAAGAAATGCTATAATATTAATAATAATAATATATTTACATAAATAAATAATAATAAATAAATAATAATAATCTATAATGATTATTTATAAGGATAATGATAACATGCAACAACAATGATAATTTGACAACAATATATATATTAATAAAATAGTAAATATATTTAAATTAATACTGACAATAATAATAATAATAAATTATAATACTCATAAAATAATATTTTTCCTAAATAATAATACAATAACATTAATAATAATTTATTATTATTTATAACAATAATAATCATAATAATAATATCCGACAATAACTACAACATCAATAACAATAAAATATTATAAAAATAAAAATACTAATTCTAATACTACTTGATAATAATTAGAAGAATAAATAATAATATAATAACAATTAATTAATAATAATAATACAAAAATAGTACTACTACTAATAATAATAATAACATTAAAAAGAAAAAAATATAAAATATTATTATTATTGTTGTTGTTGTTATTATAATATAATACTAACCATAATAATGTATGATAATACAAATAATGCACTAATAATATAATAATAAAACAGACATTGATAATAAATAAATAAATAAATATCCTGACTAGGATTAAGAAGATAACAGCATGAATGAATGAATGAAATAATGACATGAAGAAGAAGTTGAAGGTTTCCATAAGATCACTGGATAAGATTCTTATATTAAATATAATAAGAAGAATTAATAAGAAGAGTTTATATATATATATATATATATCTTTGTTTAGATGAGACTAACCATGTACTGTAACTCCCACAAACAGTTTCTTACCAGGTGGTCTTCTCATTGGTGTATCTGACCCCGGGGACACGCCCCACTCTCTGGAGAACCAATCGGAGGCGAGGGTGACCTGTCAGCACCTTCACTGCACTGCTCATGCTCAGATTCAACAGACTGATCCCATTTACCTCCAGGATCTTATCACCTACACACAGACCAGCTCTCTCTATAGACACACACACACACATTATATACACACACACATTATATACACACACACATTATATACACACACACATTATATATATACACCTACACACAGACCAGCTCTCTCTATATATACACACACACACACACACACACATTATATACACACACACATTATATATATACACCTACACACAGACCAGCTCTCTCTATATACACACACACACACACACATTATATACACACACACAC
>JAUZSU010033482.1:0-10337 GCA_034780255.1 Parotocinclus maculicauda | reverse complement strand
TTAATATATTTTGTTCAGCTGTGATCGGACCAGACATAGCAGTGCTGCTGGAGTTTTAAACACTGTGTTCTCTTACTAATACCCCTGTTTTTTTTATATAATGTTTGGATATCCATAAATATTTGGCTATATAGTATAACTTCTAAGCAAACAAAGGTAAACTGGGGTGGCTATAAAGCTGAACCGGGGAAAGGAAAAAGGTTAAGGAACAAATTATGACCATGATTTCACTATGATAGAGTTTTGTAAAGTGCTGGGCAAAATGTAACGTTCCAGTTGAACATGTGGCTGAAAATCTAAGCCTGGACACTTTCTAATTGCAGATGTACACACGTCCCATGCACTTTTGTTCTCCACACCCAACCCCATTGCCCGCCTCCTCTTGTCAAGCCTTTTTTGCCTTTACTTGTCCCGTGTTGACACAGTTGTTACCCCATACGGGAACACCCACTGTAGATAAAGAGCTTTCAGATGACATCAGCTTCCATTACCTGGAGCGTGCAACAGCGTGCATTTCATAGGTACGGAAAATAACCCCTGAATATACAGCCAATGGAAAACTCACAGTGGAGAAGATATGCCTGAAGTGTTTGTTTTGTTACTCAGTCACTCTGGGATCTAGCAGCTACTGCCTCAGGAAGCTTGATTTTATTTCTGAATAAGGTAAGGCAATAACTCAAACAACAAGCAATAACTAAAATGTGGCAGCTTTATTTGGGACATGGTGACCCTGGTGTAGTGTAACTTGTGGTTGTCAGTTTCCTAGTTTCAGGTCAGATTTGTACCTGAGGTACTTTAGCTGGGAGAAACACTACACCTCTGTACACCTCTCACCTGAGAGACTGGGGGAAAAGAAGTGGTTTCATGTGATCTGAACTCTCAGTAGTATATATATATATAGCAGCTCCATTCTGCCCTTGTCATCAACATTACTTCAGGCTAAACTGAAAATTATAAATAAGGTTAACCCTGAAGTTAAGTAATGAACACTCCTCTGATTGTCATTCATTTCACAACTTTACATGATGTATCATTGTTCTTCTGGGTTTTACAATTCCACACTGATTAAGACAGAGTGGGCTTCTCTAGACCCTCCTTTTGAATGCACTTTGTGTGCACCACGAAACCCTAGCTCAGAAATAGAATAAAATGCTTTTTGTCTCGGAGGCTGCATTGTGAGATGCAACACAAACCGGTCTGATGAAAGGTAATGAAAAGACCTATTGTGTTTGCTGCTCTGTGTGCCAGTGAGACGCTCAGAAGCACCAGGTTGCCGGCCAGTAAGCTAGTGGTGTGTTGGCATACGCCTACCTCTATGTATTGTAGTTAGTAATTTGTAAAAAGCATTCAAAACAAACAGTCTATGGGTAAGTGACAGTGGTGACATCAAATGTTAATAAAATAAATATGGATTACTGTGCAGAAGTCTTTGTTTACCATTAGATTATTTTACTAATGTTATAATAACCATATATAACATATTGTCAATTATTGGACCAAAATCGCAATTTTGGATTCGTCACCTCATAATACTATTTCCCACTGATATTGATTCCAATCCTTTTGAACCTTAGTATATCCTATCCTTTTCACCTTGTTCCCCTCCTAAGAAAGTGGTTTCTCGGCTGCCACCTTTCCAAAAAGACCATTCCTGATCAAGTCTTCAGACTGTAGAAGTCTCAACTTGGCATTCTATGCCATTCGGATGCTGCTGTTGCTTAGATCACACAAACTATAAAAGCCTTTTTTTCTATTTTGTAAAGTTTCTTAATACTAAATACACATTTCTTGCTTGCTTTCTAATAAAGAGACTCGGAAAAAAATATATATTGTCATTTTAGCATTGAGAAAACCAAATAACTTGCCAATACCAAGTGACTTAGTGTTTAAAGTGTAAATTTGTCCCATTCAAATGTCTTAAGATGTGCAACGGCCCAAGGGTAGTCGTTATCCATTCTCCACACATTCTCTATTAGGGACAAGTCATGACTGCAGGCAGGCCAGCCCAGTATCCGTTTCCCGTTCTTCCACAGCCATGCCTTTGTAATGTGTGCAGCATGTGGTTTTGCATTGTTAGAAAATGCATGGACATACCTGGAAAAGATGGTCAGCATATGTTGCTTGAAGGCTGCATGTGATGCTTTAAGATCTCAGTGTACCTTTCTTCATTAATAAAGAAGTGTAAAATGACCTGTAATACTGATTCATCTGACCACAATACATGGTTTATCCCAGACACCGCACAGCCCAGAGAAGTCATGGCTTCATGATTAACATGAGGCGCTTTTTTGCACAGTAAAATTTTAAGTGGCATTTGTGAATGTAACTCAGTATTGTAGTGATTGGCAAAGGTTTGCCAAAGTAATCCCTTGCCCATATGGCTACATTAGCTATTGTTGAATGGCGGGAGAGCAAGTGAAGGGACTGCAGTGGGATGACATGGTAGACATTTGTTAAATTGATAACTTGGTGTGCAACTGCATTCTGAATCAGTTTCAACAGAGTGATTGAATGTTTGGGACGACCTCCAAGAAGAGTGTTGAAGTAGTCTTTTTTGATTTTACAAAAGACTGAAGCACCTGGATTAATTCCCACTCTACCTGCATGACCAGGCCAGTTTGGTAATATGCTCAGAAAAAGTTAATTATCAAAGATTCAGCCCTTCTTGCATTCTCTGAATGTGCGAGGAAGGAGTTTACCTGGGAGACGAAAGAACTTGGCCAGGGGGTATGTCTGCAGGAATTAAAAATAACTCATTCTTACTAGGGTTTAGCTTTGACTGATGAGCTGATGACATGTTCCCCAGACATGCTGAAATTTTGGTACAAATGATGGAGGGAAGAAGATCATGAGATGTGTCATTAATAATAACAGTGGTAGGAGAAACCGTATAAGGCTATGGCTTTGCTGAAAGCATGGGTGTAGAGAGAGAAAAAAAGAGGTCCCAGCACAGAGCATTATGGAACTCCAATTTCCTTAATCATAGCATTAAAACCATGTGCTTTATTCCACATGAATTTTCACTTACCATACACCCTACTAAACAGTCAATGTGTGACATTCTCGTTCAGTTTGACATGCTTCTATGTCAAGTGTTAGAGTGTTCTTCAGGTATGAGTGGATCAGACACAGCAGTGCTGCTGGAGTTTTTAAACACTGTATCCACCAGCTACCCATTCTAATTTGACACATCTTGGCGAATTTCACAGTGTGATATCAGAGCACTCTGGCACTCTTCTGCAGCGCCTCCAATTTGTACATATAAGTCTGACCCTCTGCAATGCTTTATTGAACAAAACAAAATAAAGTAACAAATTAACTTTACAGTGGAATAATTACAAGTTACATGCATTATGTATCTTACATCTTTACCATGTAATACCCTGCAATACCTCTATACCCCTCATTTTGGGAACCATTGGTGTACATTAAAATCTGCACGTCCTCCCCGTGTCTGTGTGGGTTTACTCCCGGTACTTCGGTTTTCTCCCACGTATCTTACATCTTAAACATGTAACAGGATTCATTAACATTGCTGTACCCCCTGCAATACCTCTATACCCCTCATTTTGGGAACCATTGGTGTACATTGTAATCTGCACGTCCTCCCCGCGTGGGTTTACTCCAGGTACTCCGGTTTTCTCCCACGATCCAAAGCAATGCATGTTAGGTTAATTGGTGACTCTAAAGTGACCCTTAGTGTGTGACTGTGTGTGTGCCCTATGCCTCATGTATTGTTGCCCCATCTAGGGTTGTTCCTGCCCTTGTGCCCAGAGTTGCCGGATTGGCATCGGCTGGCACGTGACCCTGTGTGGAAGGTAATGGATGGATGGATAATACTTTTGATAATTTTAAGGTTTATTATGGTAGTGTACATAGTTCTTAACAAATAAATTGATTGATTCATTGTCATCCGCTTATCCTAGTCAGGGTCACAGGAGACTGGTGACACAGGGCACAAGGCAGGAACACACTTAGTCATGGCTCAAATCCATCATAGGGCACAAAAACTCACACACTCATACACACATTTACACAGGAAAGGTTACTTTTTAACCACCAATTTCCCGTACATACATTCCATGTATTTGGCATGTGGGAGTACCCAGACAAAAAGCCTTGCAGGGAGAACATGCAAACTTCACACAGGCAGGCCCCATGGTTGGGATTGAACCGAACACCTTGGAGCTGTAAGTCTGCATAGTTCTTGTATGCATAATTCTTCTATAGTGCATCACATACTAAAGTCCTACTGAGTAGTGTCTCTAATATATACTACGTGGGTACTGTTGTAGCACAACACTTAAGGTGCTAGACTGGTGACCAAAAGGTTGATGGTCTAAACCCCAGTACTGCAAAGCTGCCACATTTGTGTACTTGAGCAAGACCCTTAATCCTGCATTGCATAGATTGTACCTTATAATATTGCATTGGTTCTACATTGTGTCTGGTAAATGCTCAAATGTAAATGTTCGTATTTAATAATAGTATAGGGAATGTGAATGTGTAATATGTCTTTGTAAAATTCTGAGCACTTCCTTTTGTCCTAGCACCTCGAAGGTCACATAGGACATTTTTATGATGTGATATCCTGTCAAAAAAACTCCTAAATGACAGTCCAATTGTGCAGGATGTGCAGGGGAATCATCCTGCAAAAAAGATAATCTATTCTTATAATAATTCTGTCTGATTATATTACCTGTCCTGTGGCTCTGAGGTTCAGCAATCCCTCTGGTCTGGGCTTACAGCTTGATGTTTGAGTGGTGTGATTCCACTGTCATGGAATGGCACCATATTCCCACTGAATTCCAAGATAAAATCTGGACCCCCAAGCAACCCTAACTAAGATAAGCAAGGCTCAAATGTTCGTCTGTTTCTCTACATACTTTGTTATTTTACTTTAATCTATTCTCTATTGGTCAGGACTTCCACTGGACCACCACAGGTCCTATTGGGGTGGTGAATCATTCTCAGCACTGCAGTGACACTGATGTGGTGGTGGCGGGTTAGTTGATTTGTGCTGGTATAAGTGGATTAGATACAGCAGTGCTGCAGGAGTTTTTTTTAACACCATATTGTCACTGTTGGACTAAGAATATTACACTAACCAAAAATGTCCAGCCAGCAGCATCCTGTAGGCAGAATCATGTGAGCACTTATGAAGGGTTAGAGGATGTCTTTAATAAAATGGACAGTGAGTGTATATCTAATTATGTGGTCACATTTCTAGTGCTGTGAGAAAGGGTTTGGAGAATTATGGTGCTTCACAACTACAGAAGATACTGTACAACTTTCAGCTTGATGCATGAGGAGTGCATTCCTTTACAATGGGATAAGGAATTAAGGGGCAAACATTTGCATGCTTCCTCATCTATCTGTCAGTAGCCTGCAATTCCTGGCACACAAAAGCCTTTGTCTATTCTGTAGAGACAACATTTAAACAGGTACAGGTGAGATCAAGGGTCAAACAGAGGTATTTGTGCTTTCCTGTACCCGCTAACCTGATATATATCTTGTAAGAATTCTGCTTGCTTGATCCATTCACACACCTATAGACAATATAGGGGGCTCATTTTCATACCTTTACCTGACAAGTTAAACTTCTGTAAGGGTCTTATGGTGGTTGTTCAGAGAGGCTGGGATTTAAACTGAAAATCATATGATTCAGAGCCCTAACTACTAAGGCACCATTTTACCATTTAGCAGAATAATTTGGCAGAGTAACTTACAACTGGGCCAAAAAGCTTGTGTTTACATGCACATAATAATCTGGTAACTGCAGAAAGTTAGATTTTAGTGGTAACCCGATCAGCGAGTATACATGCACTCGGGAAATCAGATAATAGGAGAGCTCATAGATTACATGACTCAGGCTGTAGTCAGATTTCTACTTTGGAGCCAGCCAACAATCTAGCTGAAGGGTCTGATGAAAACTTTAACCTTCATCAATTAAACAAACCAAATTCGCTTTTTCCCTGAGCATATACTGTAAACTGTGTTTGAGAGTTTCCCAAAAAAACATTTGCTAGCAGAGCTGCAAGATCCCTCTGTAGACATAACCATCAGGCACAATGCTTAGGATTGTTCCCACCTTGTGTACTGTGCCACCGTCTAGCCACTGTCTCATCTGCGACCTTGACCGGTAACGAGCACATGAGAAAATAAATGAATGTTTAAGAGTCTCCCCCAAAACTGTGGTAGCCTTTCACAGATGCGCCATTTAATTTCAGGGTTGCCAGATCCCACGAGAGATTCAAGCAACCAGGTCTATATAAAGAACCCCTAAATAAGTGAAATATTAGTGGGTCTGACACCCATGTATAAGTTAGTTGCCATGTTCCCGTTCCTGTGCCTGCTTCTCGGCACAGGCTAAGAAAACTGTCTGAAATCAAAATAATGCGCTGAGATTTCCAATTGCTGAGTTAAAATCCCCCTCTGTCTGAGACCTCTCTGATTTCTAGGCCTTAATCCAATCTAAGAAATCAGAGTATGCTGTTTACATGACCATTTGAGTAATCAGATAACTGAAGGAATCCAGATATGATTCGATTATTAATGCACATAAACCTACTCACTGACAGGAAGTGCTGCTATTTAACCAGTCAACCTCCTGCTTCTCCTGCTTCTCCTTAGCCACTAAGCCTACACTAGCCATCTTTCCACTTGTATTGCTTTGTGCTTAAATCAATTAAGTTTTCTTACATAACTGTCTCCTCTGATTTTAACCGCTCAGTGGCCCAGTAATTATGTTCCTGAAACAGCTTGTAACGGTTGTATATTCAACATAATTACCACACTCCAAAGTGCTCCGAAACACAAAATGGGATTGCTTTTTTAATTGCAGTTATATTAGGGCAGAATTCATATCCTGTTTTCAGCTCACATGGGGAATCAGGGGCTTAACACCAGACATATTTGTCATGCTTTTAAGTATTCAGGCCCCACACTGCTTGGTAGGGGGATGGGATGTTTCTCCAGCTTTCCCTGCATGATCTTTTTCCAGGTGTTGTATTTGCTAACATGCCTCCTCAAGTGGCCCCAGGCCTAAACTTGTCCCATTCCAGCAGCCTCTCTAAAACCGACACATTGTTCAAGTCAGAGTTTATGTTTTGTCTAAGCTGCAACTTCCTGCCATAAGTCATTCGTTGTTTTTATTAGTGTAGAAGTTGGTTGCCAGTGAGATGACATGACACGCGGTTGAGAAATACACTGCTGGCGATGCGCTCGTATGTTAGTTCAGTGGTATGGGGGATTTTAGCAGGATACACGGTTATTTTATGCTTTCCTCCAAAGCTTAATGTCTTTAAGATGTAAAAGCAATAGGGGCTTCATTAACTTGTCACTCACTCATCAAATGTATCTTCACAGCACTCAGCATCTACTCTCTAATTTTCTCTAGAGATTAGTGGAAAAATTCCCTTGGAGACAGTGACAGTGAGGGTGACAGGGTTCTTTACTTAAGTAAAGGTAGTACTGATTTATTAATAATAAACTCAAGTGAAGGTTGTGGTATGGTTTATATATTTAATTCAAGTAAAAATATATAATTGAATGTTACTACATGTAAGCGTTCCTTGAAAAAGCCTATCTAACTCACAGTGTACTACACAATTACACAAATCATCTGTACAAACTATCTTTAACTAACCACAGTAAAACAGAATGAAACATGAAATCAGAAATGAGGAATCAAAATATGCTAACTAATTTGGATTTTTTTAAAATAAATGCTGATAAATCACTCAAAACTAGACATGCAAGTATTTAGTAGTGCTAAGTATAAAGTAGTAATTAAAAACTTTTTATTATAAAAAAATAAAAAAACTGTTTTAATATACCTTTTATCCCAGGGAAAGCCTCTACTGTCTGATTAATAAATCAGTGTAAGATATAAATAAGGTATAAATTATTTTTGGAAATAGAAGGCATTATGCTGAACATTAAACAGAACACAGAACTCATTGCCAAAAAGACTTTCTAAGGTTTATATTTTGATATGTGTCGCACATGATGCTGCACATGACGCACAAACCTACATGAACAATTGGGAAATCATTTCCGAAGTCTTGAGTCATCTGAGAATCTCTATGTTCTTGCATAGATATAACATATAAATGGCTGTATAGGCATACAGTGATAAAGTACAGTGGACACCAGGAATTGGTAACAGAAGGACGTTTAAACTAAGAATCGTTCGAATTTATGCCTATATCCGTATGGAGTTAATGATTAAAAAGCATGAATAAAAAAGGAATGTGATAATAATAATTAAACAATACATGAAATGAGTGAAAATAAAATGAAACTAAGATAATTGCATGTCTTTCGAGACAGGGATCACTGGGATGGTATATAATACCCATAAAATGATATATAATACATATAAACATAACATTATATAATATAATATAATATAACATAACATAACATAACCTAACATAACAGAAGATAATGTGGTGTTCGAATAGCGAGGTTCCACTGTACTGTATGTAATTCATGTTATTCACTTTACTATTTTGCACATGTCTGTCTTCTAAATTTATTAATTAAACTAATAGTCCCTAACCTACCCAAACCTAACCTATTAGTCTGTAGGATATGTGCAGTTCCACAAAGGGTATGTTTAACATTTTCTCCCGTGCAAAACCGTGGGCATGCATGAGTTGCAGCTACAATAGCTTTCCACTAGATGTAAAAACAAGACTGTAAGGTTGGGAACTGATACTGGACAAATAAGCTGTAATTCAGATTTTTCATTCCAGTTAAATTCAAAGTTGTCTGATGGAGTTAGGTCAGGGCAAAATTCTCCATCAAACTTGGCAAATAATTTCTTTCTGGATCTTGTTTTATGACATTTTGGAGGGGTGAAATCCTATGTCATAAAGTCGCAGAACTGTACCTAACAACAAATTATATGACCACACCACTCTTTGTGATTCCATGCCTGTCTACTACATACTTCAAACCTTTTAGCAGTGTGGACGAAACAACATATAAAGTTCACAGCTCACTAATTAGAAGGTGGTGTCAATAAACCATATAAACTGGCCATATACTTGACTTAAAATTGCACTTATAACCTGAAACCTAAAGGCAGTCGTTGTATTCCTAAGATAAACTGTTAAAATGAATTTAGACATATGATCTGTTTACAATGTCAAATGTTTTTTTTTACAAAGGTCTTTCATGCTGGTTTTGGAGTGCAATTCTGTATGTGGAATTACAATTTTTTAAAATTGAATGTGGTGTTATTTTCTTATTGTTGAGTTCTAATTTATAATGAACACTACTAGGAAAACTTCTGTAAAGGTCAAAATCTTTCATTTGAATTGTCACTTGAGAGTAGAGCTGCTTTGCTGCATTTACCTCTGAAAGGGTGGTTCCTCACACTGAAGTAGATCTAAAATAAGGAAGTGCTGAGCTAAACAGTTTTTGAATAACTGTAAATTAAAAAAAATAAACAAAAATAGTCAGTTGGAAGGCAGTTTGGTTAGATTGTGACAAAAGCTTGTGATCATGTAGTACTGGACATTAGGGCTGGGTGACTTCACAATGTGTCTTAACATCATCCAAAAGTGTCTTTGCATCAGTTTGAAGTTTAAAGCACACATGATTGCTTCAAGATGTCCAGCCTTCTCATCAACTTCATTTAAAAAGCGGCAATAAAATATTTACCAAAGCTTCTGATTTATTTAGTCATATTGGTGGTGTTCAATATTTATGTAAATCAGCTGAACAAATATGCCACTGCAATATCACTGGACCAACCATCTGGAAGTATGGCTCAAAGGGAATGAAGCTCATAATCAACTGTCATTCAAAAAAATTGAGGGCACAACTGACTTCTCATATACAGGTAGTCCCTGATGGGGATACATTCTAATAAAGCCATTGTAAGTTTGATATATTGTAAACCGAGTAGTTTAATTTATACTGTATATATCATAGTGCAGCCTATATTAAACATGTTTAAGCACATGGAGCTGAGTGCTGGAGAATATTGTAGTGCGTTTACAGCACTTCAATTGACCTACAGTTGGACACAAATGTCTCATGCATTTTATTGCATAATGAAAAAACGTTAAAGCAACCATGGCTATTTCCATCACTTATCACTCCAGCCATGTGACTCCCTATATCAAACACTACCAAGAAGGTGGCTCGGTGGGTGGCACCACCATTTCACAGCAAGATGGTCCTGAGTTCAATCCCAGGGTGGAGCAGTCTGGGTCCTTTCTGTGTGGAGTCTGTATGATTACATTAAGGCCAGACTTTTTTAATTGCTTGTTCCTCGGATGTCCCTACTTAAGAATCTACTGAGGAGGGAGAAAAAAAAA
>JAUZSU010033460.1:0-10338 GCA_034780255.1 Parotocinclus maculicauda | reverse complement strand
TATATATTCTTTGTAATTATAAATCATATAAATTACATTCATTTTTTTTATCAATTTATAAATCATATTTTTAAGTAACAGCAATAATAGGAGCACTCTAGAAGAGATCAAATCAACTCATGCTAGAAGCCAGTGTGGTTTGTACATGGGGAAGGATACACCACCACCAAAACAGATGAGAAAATCCAGGATCTCTCTCTCTTTCTCTCTCTCTCTCTCTCTCTCTCTCTCTCAGACTACATCATAACTGTATACACATGAAGCTAATGTCCTTTTCATTAAGGAAGGCTACACATAGTATCTTATAGTATCAAATCTAATACAAAACAAAAGTTTAACACAGCTAACCAATAATAATACAAATATTCTGTCATCATACTCAACAATGCCAAACCATTTCATCTTATCCTCTTAAGGAACAGGCAGATATTATAGCTGTGCCTGGGCATAAGGGAGAATTTTCTTGAAGAATAGCATTTAAGTTCTTTAGATGCAAAAATGCCATCAGGCTAAAGGCATAGCCTAGCAATAGAGTGCATGTTGCAAAGTAATTAAAATGGAATGCTTGCTAACTTTTTTGTGATAAATTGCAGCATTGTTTTGGTTCATGTAGGTCATGTAGTAATAGAACACTGATAATCAAGAAAAAGACAAATACAACATCTCACGAATGCCTTAAGCAAGCAGGGAGAGTCTTTCTCGAATAATTCTTGTATAAACATTTGCCCTCAGCTGCTCAAAGCAGAGGACCAGATGCACATATTGCTCCTGTCATGTGTTATTCATTCTATCGTGCAAGTTTGTGTTTGAGTGTGTGTATACATACGGGTGTGCTACAGTTTCTGATATTGCGATTTGACACCCAGCTTTTCAGATGTAGGTTTGGTCACTGAGAATGAGTAAAAGAAAAATGAAGAAATGTCTACTTATAAGCTGGAATTAAGATGCAATATACACTTTGGAGGAACTTTCATACAATGGTTTAATTCTTCTATCTGTTCTGTCGTGATGTTCATGGTCTCTATCACCTGTGATGATGATGCCACCATGTAGGCCTCACTAAACGGCCTTCACCAGATCTGCACCTACAGGGGACCTTCAAGTAATCTATTATCAAAACCAAATGAATGGCAGATCTCTTAGAAAATCATCTTATTCCTTATAGTACAACCATGGACATTAGTGGAATCTATTAGAAAACATAGAAAATGTTCTGGTGGTTAATTATGGTTGAGCATCTTAAAGAGCTGCTTTATTTTAGTTCATCTTGTATATCTAGTAACATATTTCATTTAAACTGTTTACATTTTGGTGCAGTGGTCGTTTGGTACATAGTACATGTTTTCACCTGAAATTTGGTTACTGACTGTGCACTTTGGCATGTTCTCACCATTTCTTCATAGATTTCCACCCAACTTGTAACTAACTTAAGTTAAGTTAAGTCCTTAATATTGTGAATTTTGTCTTGAGCCAACGTATTAGGTTCAGGACAACCAGGTAACATCTGTTTCTGTCCTTGCAAGCCAAGAAAGCAAAGAAAGACTACAAACCAAAACCAACCAGAAAACAAATGATCAGCATTCCCACATTTTGCTGTTATTTGATTTTTCCCACACTTTACTGTCTTTTAAGTTTAAAGCTGAAATCCCTTTCAGTATATCCAGCTGGTTCCATTAAAGAACCACGTTATGTCTGTTGACCTAGCTCAGACAGCTGAATGCACCATTGAAGATGCGTGTCCTTTAAGCTAACCCTGGGCCTATAACACAGTCGTTCGGTAGCCACAGTCGAAGGTCCTGACACAAAGACTGTAATCTAACCAGAAATGAACATGTGTTTTTCGTTTAGATGAGCGGTGGTTTTGAGGAGAGTGTGCGCCTGTGCACTCAAAGAAAATGATATCTCCCTGTCCACTATGCTGAGTATGGCCAAATTTAACAGAGGATGCATTGAACTGGACTGCCTTAAAATGAGCTGCAAAAAGGCTAAGATATGGGACATTATCTATCTAGCTAGCTGTCTGTCTGAACAGACAGACAGACAAATACAGACAGACAGACAGATACAGACAAATACAGACAGACAGACACAGACAAACAGATACAGACAGATACAGACAGACAGACAGACAAATACAGACAGATACAGACAGATACAAATACAGACAGACAGAGACAGATACAGACAAATACAGGCAGACAGATAGATAGATAGATAGATAGATAGATAGATAGATAGATAAAACACACAAACAGAAACATCAATTTAATATCTTTTAAATACATATTTAGAGGTTACTTTAAATCAGAAATCTCATCCTAATCTGATTTGTAATTCACATTAAACAGGCTATTTCTATTTTCCACTGACGATGACAGAGGAACCTTCTTTCACTACTGACCATCGCATTTGTAGTAAATTGACGTTGTGTTTATTTGCATAATTTATGCCCCATCACATCAATTTGCATAATTTATGCGCCTTCGAATTATCAATAGTGTAAATAAATGCTGACTTTGCTTTTTTTTTTGTACTAGTGAAATAGCAACATTTGAAGGATGTCCCATAAATCTGCTACATCCATACAGAAATATGAGCTGTTGTACCGATCAATATCACACAATAGTGATTCCCCAGAGCTGAGATCTAATATCAGAGCAAAATCCCCAAGGCTGAATTAACACTTAAGAGTGGGCATGTGTGTCCAGATGGACACTGCATGCTGAGGATGCTGGTATAAATGAAGGCGCTCCTGCCAGGCTCAGAACGGCTCCTGTTTTATTGTATGAATGAAAATGACACTGTCGAGGCAGCTTGAATTCAATAAGACAGCCGACGCAAAGGTACCGAATGCACTGAATGGAGCATCTGCCTTGACTTACATGCGTATGATCCAGGATGAAGCTGGCGCTCCCGTTGTTTCTCTCCAAATCTGGTGCTGATGTGTCCCTAGCAGAAGAGAAGCGTCTGTTTTTCACGCAGCCACGGTAAATTCCATGTCCAGGTAAAATCTCTTCTTTCCCTTTTCCACTCTGCTTCCTCTCTACTGGTCTCCAGTCCACCCGCTCCTTCAGCGTCCTGTATCAGCCGTCAGGTGTGTAAAAGCCGATCAGGCTCCACAGCCCGGACTCTATTCACCCCGTAAAAAACGAGGCCACCGGGTCCTACAAACCGTCCGTTTCCACTCCATCGAACATGAACATCACCGAGTGCTTCTGGTCCTTCAGGAGCGCCTATTCAGCAAAGCGCGCAGAGGATCTGGACGCGGAGAAAAAGACCCCGCCTGCTTTCATTACAGCCCTAATGTATTAGACACGTGGGGAGTAGCACAAAAGAGGGGGAGAGCAGAGAGAGAAGAAAAGGGCTGCTCTGGAGGAAAACGAAAACCGTTCTGCTAAGCTTTAGTGCCACCATGCTCTGCCTTGAAGAACTGGATTTCAAGACAAAGAGCCAGACAAGAAGGTCTGGAACTCACTCAGAGAGCTCCACTGCAAATGCATGTTTGAATAATAAAAAAAAAATAGTACCAATCATCATCATAATCATCAAATGCCAGCAAGTCTAGTCCGACTCCTGCCACCCGTATGAGCAATATTTCTTCACAATCTACTCTCTCCTGTTTAGGTATTCAGCTTTCTTAATGACTTGTTCGAGAGTCTTTGGAACGCATCCATCAATCTTCTTGCCAGCGATCTTCTTTCTATTTTCCTTTCAGCTGTTCCAAGCATAATTGTCTTCTCCCACTAATTGGTTCTTCTCATGATACACTATACAGGCAAAGGTTTGTGGACACCCTAAATTACCTGTTAAAATACGTGGATTGGTATGAATTTTGTCCAATAACAGCATTTGGTTTTATGAGGAACCCCACCAGGTTTTGTGGTCATCCTCTGCTGTTGAACAATAGGCCATTGCTAATGTCAGGATTCTGTGCAAGTCAGGTAGTTTTTCCATGTTGGAAAACCATTTTTTATGAATGTTGTGTTAGAAAAGCAGGGCAGAAATTTGACAACCGGACATGTTGTGGAGATGGATAACTTTAAAGTGTCATATTATGATCTACTGCTGTGTTCAGATAGATCTGTTTGCCTATGTAGATTCTGTTTCCATATGTCCATATGTTTTTTAATTTTAACCTGTTGGTGAAATCATTAATTATTTGGATGTCCCCAGACTTTTGGCCATGTGGTGTATGCCAGAAACAGAAGGATGTCAACTCTGTTACTCTGCCTTTGACTGAAAGCTGATGTTAATCAAGGATCTTTTTGACTGTTTTCTTTAATGCACAGAAGTCTTTAGAGTTTACATAAAATAGTACAGACATGGCATATTGAGTTAAACATGGCCTGAGTGGTTTGAGCTGAGAGAAAGATTATATTATTTTATTTATATATATATATACACACACACATAAATTATATAATAATAATAATAATAATAATAATAATAATAATAATAATAATAATAATAATAGAAAGAAGAAGACGAAGAAGAAGCAGAAGAAATCATATCATTAAATCCAAGCTCAGTTCATTTAACAAAAGACCTATTTGCAAAACAGGTTAAAGTAGAAAAGCAAAATCTAGACCACAAAGGAGTTGCCAGAGGCAGCAAATATTTGAAAATTGCAGTGTTAACCAGTTTTGTACCAAATTGTACAATAAACAAACTGTACAAACAAAGACAAATAGTGAATTGTAATATTTGAAATAGCAAACAATAATGATATGCATAGTAGTTATTCTTGAAGCCAGAGTGGAGACTGAATAAGACTGAAATTAAGAAGCACCGACATCAGTAAGGTCATTAATCAATTTGAATTGTAGGTCAGCCAACACTACTTTCAGTGGGGCATAACATGGCGAGGGAGGATGAACTACCCGTGTGCAACAACTGTGAAATACTCTTTAAGCAAAGGGGAGTGGCAAGATTTCTATTTATGTTCCAACAGACAGCCATGTTCAGCCATGTGCTTTCATGTTCAAACAATAGAAGACAATGAAATGAAATTGGTTCTGATAAGTTCAAGTTCCAATTATTTATTAAGTGGTTTCAGTTTTGGAGTAGTTACTCTAAAATAGAATTCCATTGCAAACTGCTAATTACATCTCTCTACTGTGTTGGTTGAAAGTTTTAAAGCCCTTTTGAGTGGTCAGTATTTCTGTGTATACAATACATGCTTTCAACATTGGACATTCACACAAATCCTAAGAGTAGATAAAGATAACAATTAAACAAATGAGACAAATTTACTAATTGATAAGACAATAATGCACCCAGATAGAAATGTTAGACTGCTGCAAAACCTTGCCGTTATCTAGCATGCCGTCTCAGGCAGATACGTAAATGATTACAGATGTGGTCTGTTTAAACCTTGAGTCTTGCCATGAGAGGGTCTAAAAGTGCTCCACTACCCTATTAAAAGGCCCTCATCGGCTACGTTTGGGTAGTGCAGCTCTTGGTCAGGTTGTTGACTGCTAGACATTCCTCTATGGTGCACTTGGAGACAGACCTTGAGAGGGACACACGTTTGGACTGAGAGAGGCAGGATAGTTGTTTTGATTAACTGCTTGGCACACCTAGCTATTAGGAGGTGTTGGAAGCAGTGGTTTCATGAGGGTATCCACACATGGTGAACAAGCTCTGGATGGCTTAGACAAGCCCACAAGTAGAGAGGATGGCAATGACAAGCCCAACGTTCACAGTTTCATTGTCCAGGTGGCACCATTTCCAGGCAATGTGATTTTAAGTATTTACTGTATACAGTACTTGTTACTGTCGAGATGTAATGTAATGTATTACTTTCTACCATGTTGCCCCCAATGCCGAGTGCTTTTATCAGTGGGCGCTAGTGTGAAGCACTTACTTGGGTTACAAAAACCCAAGTCTAGACCCTAAAGGAGCAACCCAGAGGTGAGAGTGGTAAGAAAAAACTCCCGCATAGATAATAAGCAAAGCTTGACAGCAAGCTCAGAAGGGAGATCAAATCCCCTTAGAGTGAGAGGTGACATTTGGAAAATTGCCAGCTTTTATGTTTATGCATTCATACTTTGTTGTGAGAAGAGACCACCGGAGCCATTTACATGCCAACTACCAATTTCTTTGAGATGTAGAAACTATGTGATCTGAGTGTGCAGAGAGAACTTGACATAGCTCCAAGTTTTTTTTTCAGATGATGGTTGTGAAAAGAGAAGCGAGTACTTATTTCACTCCCATTTCCATCTGTTTCATTTCATTCTCAGCCACGTTGGTCTTGTCCCCTTCACTGTGATCTAGTAACTGGCTCACTGTTACGATCAAGTCTTAGTTCAGAACGTGACTATTATCACAGGCATTTAGATAAAAGCTCCTCTGTCTCCTCTGTCCTTCTGGATCTAGTGTATTTGCAGTTGTAAATGAGTTCTCGCTGTGAGGTCATTTGGTTCTGGCTCATTTAGAGTCAATGGGGTTTCTTGTTTGTATTAATAGACTTCTTTAAACAGAATCCTTTAGACAGGAAAACAGTGGAATACATTTTTACAGCTGGATAAAGCTGGTACAGTGCATCTTATTACATCAAAATCCTGGATAAAAATATTGCCTAAACAGATTTGTTAATAAAGCTTCATATTCGTATTCTTAAGTGCCTCAAATTGAAAACAATATTATTCCTAACATGTCTTAACTAGAATTCAGTTTTTCAGTTACAGCCTTTTAGCAGCCATTCATAGCAAGAGTGATCTGCAATTAAGATGGGCAGTTGAATTTGCAAAGCGTTTCCCAGGAGCCCAACATTACCAGCTTAACAACAGATGGAGGATTAGACTTCATAATGGTCTCTGATTAGTAGCGCAGAACCTTAGCTAATGATTCACCACTGTTTGACATTTTGTTATCAATTGGCTTCAATTGTCTCTCCATCTAATTTATACTTCATTCCAATGGATGGTATAGGGATGTTGTATAGGGATGTTGTATAGGGATGTAGAGGTGGCTTCATCTCATTACTATTACAATGCACTATTTTTATTTTGCAGATGGCAGAACACAGTCTTTACAGCTGGATGAGTTGAAGTAGTTAATCTCAGTAACAATCAGGGGTATTTTTCTATGTACCATCAATACAAAGGTGACCTCAGCATGCAAAATAGTCTCTGCTAGATCAGTTTCATGGGTCAGGTGGAGAGAACTTTCATTTAGGAATGGGGGGTTCGTTGTAGCTTAAGACTTGTATTGATGACAAACTTGGCTGAAATTAAAGCTCATATGTTTCTATAGGTAAAACAGCTCTTAGTGTTCTACATACTTCAGCCTTCAGAGTCTCAATTTGCCTGAAACTCTGCCATTTACATCTAACGGGGCATGATCCATCTAACAGGGCCTGGAAATGTGCACAGCTATATTTTAAATTAATACCTGTTTCTGAGGTATTTAAAGTTGGCAACTGTTTAATAGAAAGAACTTGATTATATTTATTTCTCATGTGGTGACCCTTTACTAATAATGTAAAATAACAATGCAATAAATTACAGGTGTGCACCCTTTAACAACCACACTACATTCTGTGAAACAGGACATTGAACAAAACAAATGTTAATAAGACACCATAGTCATGTGGTCTTTTTTTAACAAACTACCTACAACTACCTATGCTTCTTATTAATCGCTACACATTCATTTTAAAATATCCTCTATTTTTGTGAGCAGTGTAGTTTGGAATGCACTATCAATACTCTGATGATAGAATGCATAGAACCCCAGTACACCCTCTTCACCATCCACGCACATCAAGTTGTATTGCAAATGACTTCTGTCCTGCCTGACTATATTTCCTGTTTCCTTTTTCATGCTCTGACCCAAAGGAAGCCATTACGCAGGCAATCTAATCCCATTCAACACGCCAACAACAAAAATAGTTGTTGGAAGAGAAAAAGGAACAGGAAAAGGTACCTTTTCAGTTGTGTTGCTCTTGATGACTCTTAGTGTAGACTAAACTGGGTGGTGATGACTGGCGATATTTGAGGCTTTGCTTAGGTGGACTGTGCAGATTTCGGTTCTACTTAAAGCTATTCAAATCTTTTTTTAAGTCGACATCATAGTTCACGCTGTCCAAAACTTCTACACGCTTAGTTTTTAATCCTCTTATTTATATAACGGATTTACTGGATTAAAAGAGCTCTATACAGTATGTACTTTCAAAGTATTTTTTATAATTCCTAGGACTTTCATGTTTGATAAAGTCATGCCTTTCATAAAAGTTAGGCCTTTGCAGTTTTTCTTTTTTGCCAGTGCAGCAGTAAAACATTTGTTCCTTTTCACATCTGAGTATATTATAATGAATGACTGGCATGTTTTTCCATTTAAATTTAACCACAAAAATGAAATGAGTGTAAAATACGACTGCAATTACATAATTCTAGGCGGAACTCTCTGCGTGGCAAAAAAAGATATTTGAACCTGGTTCTGCTCAAGATACACTATATGGCCAAAACTTCATAGACACCACTTACCACTAATAGTGATCTACAGTAGCAACACTTACTGCTAATACCTTCATAAAATAAAGCATGCAGGCTTGGAATCTTCAAAGATGAACAGTTTCAGTATTATTGGTTGTAATGGACACATCAATAACAACTATTAAAATGACACTTTCATAGGCTCCTGCCACAGCAAAAAGTAAGCTTGTCAAATTTTTGCCATTTAAAAAGTGGTTTGTCAACTTTGATTAACTTTGATTAGGACATCTTTGCGCAACTTTTAATTCATTTTCTTAAATCTACTAAAAAGAGTGGATGGTGTTGTTGCAGCAAATGGGTCAAACTCCATATAAATACTTAAAAAAAAAAATTTATTTGTTTGTTTTTATGTGCAAAAGTCTTAAGCCACTATTAGACTTGCTATACCATTGTTTAAGCAATAGTATAATGAACATAAATGATTAGTTCATGGTCTCTTTATGGAACACTTTGCAAAAGTGTTGTTGGATTGCTTTTACTAGTTGTTTTACCTGCTGTCTTATTTTGTGATAATTTGTTGTTGTCTCACAAGAAGCTTTTGTCTTTTGCCAGGCCATCGCTGTAAATAAGAAACTGTTTGACCTGCCTGGTTAAATAAATATTGAATTAAATTAAAATAACATGTTAGATTTTATTCTGTAATTATTTAGCTATGATATTCATGAGAATTGGTCACTGTTTCTACATTGAACTATAATAATTCTTTGTTGCCAAGCAATAGTTTGTCTTGCTGAAAAGTTTCAATGACTGATGATTGCTCTGCTAGGCCCAGCATTGTCCGCCTTCCCCTAGAAAACAGGAAGTGCATAATCCTGAGAACTTCCTGTGGACTATTTTGCATTTAAATTGCTCTGTTTGGGGGAAGTAACATGGCTGCCCTTGTCTAGCTTACATCACTCTCCACCAGCTTCCTTCCCTACTTGAACGGCATCGTGGGAAAGCGAGAACGCCTTTGATGGCTCTTTCCTAGTTGCATTGTACTCGGTCACTCAGCACCACCTGACCTCCTGAGCCCCAGCAAATACGAGCAGGGCACGTTTAGAGTGTGAGATTGTTTCTTCATGTGTGGGTGTATAACACAATGTATGATGTTATATGTGACCACCGATGTCAGTTACTTATTTTACTTTATATTTCTCCATTATTTTTGGCTTATTAATATAAGCAAGTCGACGTCTGCATCATGCATTTAAAGTTTTGGCGTCTTTGCCTGAGTTGAAACTTCATTTCAGTATTGTGTATACCTTATCAGTGGTGATCTAGGTTTATCAGGGAAAAGCAGCCAGAGAACTGATTCAGAACCGGATAATAAGGTTATCCAGAGAGGTCACAAGCAAGGTGCCTTATTTCCGTTTTTTTTTCAGGATGATTCTGCTGTTTTGGCTTTTAAACAGGAGCCCATGTTCTTGTGGAAGCAGTCTTAGTTGGTGTCAGTGAAGCCAGCATCCACTTGATCCTTCTGCTTAAAGCTTGTCAAGTCCAATGCAACAAAACTTATAAAAACGATGGAAGATGTGAAGGTCAAGTACATGAGGTCATAAGGACATACTCACTTCCTTTTATTTTCTATGAAAGCACACAGATGGGTCCATCAGCTGCTAGCTGTTTATTGTTGTAACGATCCGGTGACCTCTCTTGATAATGTTGCTTGATCATTATTCTCCAGGATAGACACAGGCTTCCTGTAATGTTTATGTGCACGTAGGGGAGGTAACCCTTCTGTTTATCCATATCCAACAAAACAATCTGCCTTCTGAACCTAGCAGTAGGGCTGTGAATCTTTGGGAATCTCACGATTCGATTCAGAATCGATTCTTGGGGTCACGATTCGATTTTTTTC